>NCKU01000052.1:0-76500 GCA_003675995.1 Dinothrombium tinctorium | reverse complement strand
TTCTTCAATTTTATCGAGAAATCCACATTCACTTAAAGTATTTGGTTGTCTTGTCAATACTTTGATGAGAGTTTGGACATTTTTGCTATCCACAAATAATTCCCCATTTTGCTCGAAGATATCAATTATTTGCAATCGATTCCTTAATTTTCGCATTATTCTTTGAAATATAAAATTATAACGCTTTTGACAGTCGCCTTCATTGCGTGTTTTCTTCGAAGAATCGATTGGAGAGCAGTTACAAACAGTACAAAGAGCACAAATAGCACAAACAGGACAATTCGGCGAAGAGATAGCTGCAAGTTGGTTTTTATCAACGGTGTGTTGTGTATTAATTTTGCGATCACCTATTTTAAAAGATAAAATGTAAAATTAAAATAAACTCAATTTGAAACGAAATAACAAACTTTGCTTGATTAACCGCTGATCGGTGTCATCTTCGCGAGGGTAGTCAAACATGAATCCAGGATCAATCCATTGCGACTTATCGATATACAACTCGTCGATTACACTTTCGCCACTTTCAGGACTGTGCGCTTCGCTATATTTGACGGTTTGAATCGTGAGAAAAAGCAAACAAATAGGCGTAAGCTTCATATTTTTGCATCGAAATGCGAATCACTCGTAAATGCGTCAATGTTGCGAATCAATTGAAGAGCGGTGAGCGCACGGCTTTCACGCTTTGAATGCGGCGCACGCGAAATGGCAAACAATTGACGCCGTTTCGTGTTGAGTTCGAAATTCGAAAACGCGTGCGAACAGTGATCGAAGGGAGCGTCGAGCGATGGATTGCGACGAGAAAATTCATTTTTACGAGCATTTTGTCGACAGAGAAGCGATCGACAAACTGATCGACGCGATCGCTGCCATCGAACGCGATCACGATTGCGAACGCATTGCAGAAGGTTTGTGCGAGAAAATGAAGACTAAACTCGACGCTTATCAGGAACAGCCTCATCTTCTCGACGCTCACATTCCATCGTTTTTCGAACGTCTGCTAAAATACGTTCGACTCGCAAAGGCTGAAAGCGATGACAAACTCTCGTCACTGAAGTATCATTTGTCGTTTAAATTATTGTATTCGATAATCAAAGTGCGTGGATTCAAAACAGCGGTTCGCTACTTTCCGCACCAAGTTACAGATATTGAACCTGTCTTAGCGATGCTTGCTAACCAATCGCCTAAAGATGTTACCAATTGGGAAACTACTTATGTGCTTCTTTTGTGGATGTCTATCATCATTATGGTTCCATTTCATTTGAACAAATTTGATCCGATGGACGGTGACAATATTCCTGTTATGTTGCGGTTAGTGATTTATATTATGATTCTCAATTTCATAAATTCATTGTTTTTCAGCATTTTCAATTTAATCAAATTGTATCTTCCTGTTTATGGTAAATGCAATCAAGCTTCAGCTTTTCTCGCCGCAAGGTTCTTGACAAGACCAGAGATCACAAAAATGTACCTTTCATCTTTCATTGACTGGTGTATTCCTTTTTTGGATGAAGCTGTCGAAGATCAGTTTAGATTAAATTCAACTGTTGGTCCGTTGCTCGCTTTGGCTTATACTTTTAAAATAGGAGAGCGTGAAGCATTAATACCTTATGGCACTTTGATTCTTGAGAAGATTCGTGCCTTAAATTTAAAACAACAAAAACACGAATACTATGTCAAGTTAGTTGTGAAGTTAACTCAGAGATTAGGACTATGCTTCTTGAAAAAGAGAGTCGCCTTATGGCGATACTCAAGAGGTAAACGATGCCTGGCTGACAACTTGGCTTCCAATTTTAATAACTGTGATAATGTAAATATTGAAACTTCCTTTGATGATGAAATCGATGATTCTCATATTGAAGAGATTGAAACAGTTGTGGAAATTTTGCTCACAGCCTTGAAACACGAGTTTACATTGGTGCGTTGGTCAGCTGCCAAAGGTATAGGTCGCTTGAGCGAACGTTTATCTCATGATATGGCCAAAGAAATCGTTGAAAATATTTGGGAATTGTTCACTTATCAGGAAACTGATTCAACTTGGAATGGTGCTTGCTTGGCTCTGGCCGAAATGAGTCGAAGAGGGCTTATTTTACCCGAAGATCTACCAAAAATCATTGATGTTGTTATGAGCGCCTTGGTTTATGATGAATCAAAAGGAAGCTTTTCTGTTGGTGCACACGTCAGGGATGCTGCATGCTATGTTTGTTGGTCGTTCGCAAGAGCTTATGACAAAAATGTTATGTTTCCATTTGTAAAGGAAATTGCCATTAATTTGTTGATTGTCGCATTGTTCGATCGCGAAGTAAATTGTAGGCGAGCAGCGTCTGCTGCTTTTCAAGAAAATGTTGGCAGGCAAGGAAATTTTCCAAATGGAATTGAAATAGTTACCACTGTCGACTATCAAGCTGTGGGTTCGAGAACAAGTTCTTATCTAGAACTGAGCGTCTTTGTTGCAAAGTTTCCGATTTACACAAAACCGTTGATATTACATTTAGTCAATCGAAAAGTTCACCATTGGGATCCTGTTATTAGAGAGTTAACTGCTGAAGCACTTCACAATTTGTCTTTAATCGCTTCATCGGAATTTATCATTTCTGAAATTATACCAAAACTAATTTCAAACTTTTCTTCTCTTGACTTTAACTTAAAGCATGGTTCAATTATTAGTTTTAGTTTTATAATCCATGCTCTCTATCTTAAAGGAATCGAAATGCCTGAAAATGTTTTAAATGCAATCATTGACTTGTCTCTCGATGTCGATGGAAAGAATTCCCTTCGCGGTGTCGGTGGCGAGTACATGAAGCATGCTTTATCATTACTTATTGAAAAATCATCTCTTTCTAAACTGAATTTAAAAGACAACTTATCTTTGATTAATATTTGGACCAAGGCTCTAAAAGAAACCATTCAATATGTTGATTCAAGAATTAGAGATCACGGTCTGAAAGCTTTGAAGCCGTTCTGTGATTTTTATTTAAATGGCGATAGGGTAATGCAAGACAAATTAATTGCTTATTTCCTATCACAAATAAGAGTTGGTGAAGAGCACTCAAGATGTGGAGCTTTAAATGCTCTTCAACAAATTCCTGATTCAATGTTTGAACCAGATACTCCATCGATCATCATTAATTCCTTACTGAATTTTTTGCTAAATATCGCGCCAGAAGAAGAGAAGATGACAGAAGCAAAAGCCGCAGCAATTAGATGTACCGCAACAACATTGATTAGATTGGATCCCACTTTGCTCTTTACTTTGAAAGACCCTTTAAAAGAAGTGTTTTCGTATCTTTTGTCTAAAGGAATGGAAGATTATACAGAAGGCAGTAAAGGAGACATCGGTCTAATAACCAGAATTGCAGCAATCGAGTCGACTAAGGTTTGTTTAATTAATGATTTTCTCAATGTAAAATATTTACCACTGATTATTAGGATCTAGTTCTGCATTTATCAAACACAGGGATCAAAAGTTTGTTTTCAGAAACTTTTGTTAAAAGTATCTTCAACCACTTATTGGTGCATTGCGTTTCTCCGCAAGACAAAATGCGACATATTTCTGGCTCTGTGTTTTTTGATCTATTACATAGGTTCATTTCAATGTTAAATTATTTCAATCTTAATATCATTCTTTTATCAGTTCATTGATCAATATTCCTCATCAAAAAGAACTCATAGAAATATTTCCCTTCGATCTCTCGGAAACCATTGTTTGGAGAGAAGCAGCGATGACTTACTCGTTATTTTGTCGGATGCTTCCTTTGGAAAGCTTTACTTATTGCCTTTTAAAAGGACTGAGTTTGAGTATTGGAAGCATGACGATGGCTGTTGTATGTTTTTATCGTTCATTAATTTTGATTTTTTGTAATCATGCTTTCCTAGGTTAAGTTCTCTCGAAACGGACTCTGTGAAACTTTAGAATCTCTAAAGCAAACACAACCATCTACATTTGAATGCATTTGTAGAACATTTCTCGAGGTGTTTCACGATAATCTTTCAAACGAACGTCTTTGTCAGCCATTGATTGCAACTTTCGATTTTATAATTTCGACTGGACTTCTTGATGATTTCGATGAAAATCTGATCAAAGAAGCGCTTAGCTTGTGTTGGGCATGCGTTCGCAATTCTGCCGATTTGAAGAAACTTATTGCAGCGGGCAATTTATTCTGCAACAGTTTAAGATTCAAAGGTTGCCCTCGTACTTTTTTGACCTCAACTTAACTTTTTTAAATTTTGCCTCAGATTGTAGCAAAGAGTGTTTGAAATATTTGATGGCTTTGTTGTTCAAACGTTTTACTAAAGTAAGAGTATCAATCGCCGACTCGCTCTATACTTCATTAATAACATACGGTGACATAATTGAAGTAAGCGATTTTGATGCCGTCTCGCAAATACTCGTCGACAGCGATTGGAGCAAGCCTTTGAGTCAACTGCAACCTTTAAAAAACAGTTTAAAAACTGCTTTCTCTATTTAATGATTTGACATAAGTCTTGAAGCAGCTATTTAATTAACATTTGTAATTATTTATTTTTGTTTTAATTAAACTTTAATAGTCTTTTTTTCTTCTCTTGCTTTGCTCGCTGTCGATTAGCTTCAATTGTAGCTCTTTAAGCGAAAAGCTGCTTAAATCGCTTTAAGCAAATGAATTTGATTTGATTAACTGTTTGCGCCATGATTTATTTTCTCGGCTCAGATCGTTTTTTTCTCTCTCTCTTCACTCTTTCTTCGTTTATTACTGATTGCGAATAATAATAACTGCACCTTTTCGAAAACAGCAGAGGCAATCACTACGTTTAACACATTTACGAAGAGTTGTGTGTTTGTTTTTCTATCGCTTCGATTACACAACAACCTGTTCCAGTAGTTTACAGGTCATCATTTCGCCCGTGCGTTGACCTTTACAATTTCCCGCAACAATTACGTCGCAGAATGTGTCGTAAAAAAAATAATATTTCACATAACGTGCGTAAAGCTTAAGCTTTAAAAGTTCTGCGAACCAAATGCGAAGCGAGCAGAAAAAGAAATCCTTTCTGTTCGTTTGCTGCAAACAGCGGCGATTCTTCTAATTTTACCTCTTACATTGTTTTCTTCGCTCAGAATTCTTAATATGAAACGGTTTAAACAATGAGCGAGAAGAAAATAGCACTTCCTTGTGAAAGATTGCAAAAAGAATTAATGGAAATCGCGTGTAATTGCAAGAGGCTGTTTTTAGCGAATCCGCAAGACACAAGCGTTTAATGAGTGATTAATTTTCAGCGAAATGAGCGGCTAAATGTTGCGAAGTGCTAAAAAATTTTCGCACTTCACTTCACTTTCCGCATTTTAAAGTCTCGTTCTTATCACGCTTGCTTTCGGTCTCTTTCCATCAAACAATTGATTATCTGCATATTTTACCAACTTTGGCCACACGCAACAAGGCAAAATTCAAACGCGAAGCAATCGTTTGGCCCGATTGAGAAAAGAATCAGCCATTCGTTTTCTTCTTCTTTCGTCAGCAGAAATCGAAAGCGAAAGTGTCGTTGCGAAAGAAAACAACAACAGAGCCAAAAATTCTTTTTCAATCGATTTTCTCATGTCGCCGTCGTCGGTGAAATTACTCCACTCTCCTCGCACTATCGTTTCGCTCGTTCTTCACACTTCGTCTTTCTCTGTTTAATGAAAATTAATTTCGAAAAAGCAGCGACATTTTCATTTGATTCGCGGTAATCATAAAGAAGTTTTTTTTCGCTGTGAACAGTTCTTTCAAATTATGTTGTTCGCAGAACTTGAGCGCGCTCGAAATCGATTCCGCAGTGAAGAAAAGAAGCGAAAGGCGCACGAGTTTAATTAATTGATTATTAGTTTTGTTGTTCTCAATTATATTTAGCAGTTTAAGAATATAAAAGGCAACCAACCGATTGCGAAGCGTTGAAAAGTGAAACAATTTCTTTCTAACTATTTAATTGCTTCAAAATGCTTGAGGAAGTAATTTCCAGCAGCAACTAATTACGAGAAGAAACGAAAAATGCGAACGATTATCTATTTTATTTCGCTCTCTCTCTCTCTCACTCTTTCGCCGTACTCATCGCGCAATTTTGTAGGCTAAAAAAGCGGAGAATTGTTTTAGAACTCGGCTTTCTCAAGAAAGTGAGTCGCAAGTAACAGCAACACTGCGGCGTTTCATTTATTGCCGACCGTAAGATTTTATTTTTTTCGCTTCGAGAAGAAAATAAAAATTTCATTCTCAACACAGCACTCGAAATGTGGGTCAAACTCTTTTCTCAGCGCGAAGTGAGCTGCTTTTTCTCGATTCTTACCAATAGTTGCCGCTTATTGTTACTTATTCGCGAATTCCTTTTGTGCGTAGATTTTCTTCTTCTCGCTTCGTTTTACACTCGCTTCATTAAAACTTTTCTTTCATCGCCGCAGCTTCTCCTCTTTTCCGACGAATCAATTGTTTTTCGCGCCCTTTCAAACGTTTACTTTCGCGAGAGAGAATAAAATTATTGTTCAGAAATTGAAATTGCTGCTCGCTGAATAACAGCTTTTATTTAGTCGAATAAACAATTTTTCTTGGCATAACAAGAGTTCATGAATATCATATTCTCTTTTGGCTTTCTAGCTTCTCTTTTGCTAAGTCGAGAAGTAATATTCCTGAGCGTTGTGCGCGAGTATATTTGCATAGTACAATTCTTTACTTTGAACAATAGTTGCCCTGAAAAAGAGAAACAAAAAAGCGACATTAGCAAAAAACACGAGCGATTTTGAATGGGAATTCGCGATACCTGAATATCACTTCGCCGCTATGATCTGGCGGCGCTTGCCAAACTAAGTTCACTGCTTTCTTCGGTCTCGAGTCCGAGTGCGAAACGGCGGCACATTCGCGCAGCAATTTCATGCCATGCGTGGGCACAAATTGTCCGATCGGTTGATGCAGGTACGCGTCTAAAGCTTGCACCATGAAACCTTTGAAATTTTCTCTCGAATCTCTTTGAAATATTTCGACTGCGAGGAGAAAGTTAAAGCGAATCGCAATGAGTGAATTTCCTCGCCTCTCGTCGCTCGCTCATTCTTTTCGATCGAAAGCGCGAAACCTACTATTACAAGCTGCCAAAAAATAAACTTTTTTGCTGCCTTCGCTCGCTCGTAAATACAAAGTAGCGTTTATTCGACACGCACGAAAGACGCTCTTACCTCCGATTCTTTCGCCGGGCTCGAAATTTCTCGCTGTTGCGACCACCGAAAACGGCGCATATTGAACAGGTTGCGACGGTGCTTTGTGTCCGCGTTCAGGACTCAGCGTTTCGCAAGATTCGTGCGGAGCACCCGATGGGAAGCAGCGCACGTAGCACGATGTGAGGTAGTAGTAAAGCACCGCTGCGATCGCAAATCGAAAATGCATAACTTTGCAGCGTGAAATTCTCGTTATTCGACGATTGCGAGAGGAGAAAGTTTGGCGAGCAAAAATAGATGAAAAAGCGAAATGGTGTTAATGCAATAAAGGATGAAATCGAAAACAATTTTACACTTATTTAATAAAAGCTGCCCGCCTCTTCTATTGTAGAATGCATCCCTCGAACTCTTTCTCGAGTTCTAGCCTCAAAAAATCGGTGCGATGAGGCGGTAACTCTTCTTTTTTAGAAATCGCGTAGATGCAAAACGGAGTCGAGTGATGTATTGTTGCATAACCCCGAAGGCAGTCTCTGCTTTTCAAATTTGTCCGCTTTCGAGAGCGAAAAAGATCGGACAAAATTAGTGACCTCTTTTCGCGATCGGTAACAAACGCTAATTTGGAATTTTCGCTCCCGAAAGCGAAAGAGCGGCGAACGCTCAGTAGTTGCACGGTGCAATTAAAATGCCATTACCATCTTCTCTTCTCCCGCTGCCAACTTCTTCTTCTGGTTCTGCGAATTTTCGGTGAAAATCACTATTTAATTGCGCTTCGCTGTTTGCAAGTAACGAAACTTTTCAATTACTGTCAACGCTTTTCGACTGTTTGCGAGCGTCAAATTTGATTTGTTGTTCCCGAAAAAGTTCGCCACTCTTCTCGTCTTCGCATTATGCGAAAACAATGCGCTTCTCGCGCTTTAATTATGCATATTAACGCCGCTTTGAAAGCGCTCATAAATTATACTTTAATTTGTGGTTAAATTTAATTTTAATCAAAAGCTAAAAATTGTTTCTCGCTCAAATCTCGCTTTTTTTCATTCGCCGATCGCTTCGTTTTACTCGAGGCTTTTCATTTCGCTGCTGCTGTACATTTCTTTTTTTCGCCTTCTTCTTCTTCTTTCCTTTTAAATTTATTTCAATTTAAAATTCGACAAAATTAATGATAAACCATTTCGCGAGCCTAAATTGATTAGAAGTAATTAAACGTTTCGATTAAATGATTAAATGATTAGAAACGCGAATTAAAAAGAAACTGTGCGTTGAAAAGAAGCGAAAGAAGAAGAAGTGAAAAAGTTTTCGCTGCGAAGTTATGAACAAATTATTATACACGTTGCTCGTTGTTGCAAAAATAATTTTTATTCACAAAAGTACAGTTCGCTTAATCCAATTTAAATGTACGCCGAGATCGAGGTAAAGCGACGGAATAAGTGAATCGCGGCAATTCGCTTGCAAGTACTCGATGCCGATAATTAACCACTCATCACGATTCGGTATTAAAAGTATGCCTCCATTAGTTTGCTGCGAAAAAAAAGAAGCGAGAAGATGAGACGAAGTGAAGTGAATAGACAATTAAGCGGCTGAAAGCGAAAGTTTTTCGGTGAAAAATTTGCAAAAGAAACAAGCGGAGAGATTCGCTTTGAAAATGAACTTTTCATGACGCGGTGATTAAAATGAGACGAAAACGGTTTGTTTTGAGCAAATGGCTTCGGACACTCTTCTTGTTTCGCTTTCTTTTGAAGCCAATTAAAGCGAGATAGAAAATGAGAGTAGCATACGCATACCACGAGCGAGAGCAATCGATTGAAATCACGTACGAGAAACGCTCGCAACGAGAGGCGAGCGGCTATATAATTTGCAGTGCGAGCGAGAAGCGATCGGTTTATTGAACTATTCTATCGATGGATGCGTTTCAATACACAGACAAAGTGAGGAGAGAGGGATAGACACTGATTGCTGCTGTTGCATTTTACAGTCGCGCGTTTATCGAGTGGTTCAATTCGTTGAGAGGCGAATGAAAAAGACGCTCGCATATTTGGCGCAATTGACAGGCGAACATAAATCTCTGAGCACTTTCCCCGCTCACTGCTAGCGCGATCGTTATCGAAATGCTTAATGCCGTAAATTTTTCAAACGCGCTTGTAAACACTGTTTTTTCACAAAATCATTCGCTCGTCATTGTGTCGATGAATAAATTGCTGCGTGTAAAAATGTGTACAGAGGAGAAAATAAGATGACAAACGATCGCTTCTGTGTAGCGCTTCAATTATACGTGCGCTCGCTTTTAAGAAAACTTTTCGCCTCTAATTTGCATCATTTCAACATTTACGAACGAGTTGTCAAAATAAAGTAATTTCGCGGATTCGATTCGCTGGCTTCTTCATTTCTGCTTAACAATCAGTTTCTCTATCTGCGTGTGCTCACCTTACATTTGTCGAAGCTCGAAAATGGTGAATTAAGTGCGCACCGAAATGAACCACTAATGAGCGCGAGCTGCTCACCAAACTTTTCGGTGAGAATCTGTCGGCAAATTGATGCTTGAATGAGAATACGCGAATCTCTAATCACTCCAAGTTTATCATCGCTTTCTTCGCCACTTCCATTTGAATCGATTGCCAAAAATAGTGCTTCTAAACTTGAGTGATGTTGCTGCTGCTGCCGCTCAAGTTGGCTGCTCGTTGTACGCGGCGATTGCATCTGAATGCAACTGCTGCTGGAAGGCAATATCGATGATGATGCGAAGAGAACTCTGGGCGAAATCACGAGCAATGCCACATTATTGCTGCGCTTTTCGTTACCAGCATTCGGATGCATGTGAACTGCGTCCACGAGATATTGATTGGCGGAAAAACGATCTCGAAATGGATTGTAAATCGAAACTCGAAGATCAAAGAAATTGTTCTCACTTTGTAGCGTAATCAAATGCATAAAGAGCAGAAGAAAGATTTGAAGTAGATAAAAGTTTTGTAAAAAGTTTACCTGTAATTAGCGATGCATAAAGTTGTGGTCAAAACGAACTTCTCGCTAATTAAAGTTGCTGTGCACAAGAAACGCTCGCTTTTGGTTTTAATCGCAGCCTAATTTTGCACAAGATGAAAAAGAATTTTAATTGTTTGGTCGAGTTAAAAATATCTTTAATGAGATTGAATTTGAAAAGATGCGATCAAACGTGTGTGTGTTTCGCAGCGCGCATTAAAAACTCTCGTTCATCACTCTTCCGCATCCAATTGCACCCAGAATCACTCGTGTCGCACCCATTTTTTCTGCTTTTGTCGTTCCATCTTTAATTACACGCGTCGATCGCAGCGAAAGTGGACGACGGCTACTGCTACAAAATCGATGCGGAAGCGAGCGAACGCTGCTGCATCGCTCGCTCGCATTTAGATACTTACTAAAAATACGTGATTTTTATTTCTAACAACCAAGCCACACAAATGCGACGAGTTGCTGTTCTCTGTCGCAGAAGTTTGCGTTGTTGCCGACACTGTTGTTGTTGTTGTTGCTGCTGCTGCTGTTGCTGCCGCTACTGCTTCTGTACTCATTGAATATGAAGAAAGCGAATGATTATTTTCATCGGAAATATAATCTAAATTACTTCCCGTTGTTTGCGAAACGTTTACATTACTTTGCTGGATGCGATTTGCTTCGAATACAATATTATTATTCTTATGATTATTACCATCGCTGTAATTCACGCGTGTTTTGCAGCAAACGCTTGGGATGTCTTTTTCCCAGCCGCAAATTACCAGCGAATTCAATGCTTGCAATTCGCTTCTGCTTTTGCATCGAACGATAGACACACACTCGCCGAGACGATCGCCGTTCGCAGCTACGCATAGCTTTTCGTCTTGGAAAACAATTATCTGATTTTTATCGCCGCGACTATCACTACTTTTCGATTCTCTCTTCTTCAATACATCGCCCACTTCTTTCGCACTGGATTCGTGCTCAAACGACGAAGAAAGCGCATCATTCGCCTCCGTTTCGACGCTACTCGCATCGCTCAGCTCGAAAAGTATTTTTGCTGCGGCTGCCTTCGATGACACTAATCAATTTAATCATTCACGCAACGAATTTCAAAAATGGCAAAGTTTACCGAGACCTGTGAGCAGTGTGAGCAAAAGAAGTGAATCGAGACGAAGCGAACAGATTTTCGTATGCATATTGGCAGTTTATCGAAACCAGAACGGCTTTTTGCACTTGGCTCACACACTGAACAATACAGTAAATCTTATTTTGAAGGAAGCTTTTCTTATGAATTTTGTCACGCAATTGATTATACAATTGTGTTTAACAAATCGCCCACTTTCTTTGCATGTTTGTTGCGTTTCCCGAATGTACTGCTATTCGCTATCGGTTCCTCGTTCTCTTCGCTTTTTTCACTTCTTCGCGATTTACTCGCGTTTTGGGTTTTACCACCTTCATCGAGTTTATTCCCGCTTTCGTCAAGCGAATTGTAATTTATGAGCAAAGTGTTTGAAAAGTTTTTCAAGCAAAATTTCGTCGAAGACGCTTCGATTGAATGCGATCGCTTGCCGAGTTAATCGTCGTATTTCAGTGTATGACGCCTCTCGCTTTTCCCTTCGCTCTTTTTCACTTCATTCAACAAAATTTCACATTAAAAAATGTTTAATTTCAGCAGCTAAAAACAGAGTCGAAATTCGCGCGCGGTTCCTGAGAAAACTTTTTCTCGCTGTTTTCGGAAAAGTTATAATTAATATCGATCAGTGCTCGACTCGCTGATCGATCGATCGCCGGAGAGAGAGTGAGTGAGTGGATCGCATCGAAAACAACACAAGTTGGCGATCGTTGCTTGTTGGCAAAAGAAGCAAAATCAAAGCGAAACGACGACGAGCTGAGAAGCGAATCGCGAAGAAAAGTTGGACACAAGAGGAGCACAGCAGCGTTGCCTCTACGCTTGCTGCTCGCTCGCTTGCTGTGTGTTTTGTGCGAGCAAATACATTAACAAATATTGTCCATTTTCTTTTGCTCAGCATCTAGCGATTGACAGCGAAACGAAACAAGAAGAAAAGTTTGCTTTCTGCTCTATACACTCGTTTCATCAAATGTGGCCTTTTTCATTCATCTGCAGAAATAGTTTTTCTGCTGCGAACGCACGCACGATGTGCGTGTTCACGTTTCTCTCTTTCTCTCTCTCTCCTCTGCTATGTGCGTGTGTGTGTATGCTATGTGCCTTGACGATCTTTGGCTCGACTTCAATTAAAAACCAAACTAAAAAAGTTTTTTACTCCATTAAAATGCTAATTGACTAAAGAATGTTTCGGTTTTTGCTTTCTTCTGCATTTGAATACACCGCACAAGTAAAATACAGTAAAAACTCGGTCCGCATTCGAAAGCGAAAAGATCGCATCGCATCTTTCACGATCGCTTTCGCTATTGATCTGATTTCTTGTGCCAACAGTACAACTAAATGCGCTGTTCTTTTGTCACAGAGATTACAGAAAGTACAAAAATTACAGCGGTAGAGTAGAAGAAAGTAATTGCTTGCTAAGCGTTCTTCGCTTGAAAATTAATCTTTCGCTTCTGCGATTACGAGATAACGAAAAAAGTTAAAAACTGAAATTTTTTATTTAGCTCCACTTGTTCGTTTCGCGAAATTACATTGAATACGTGCATTTTGTAGATGAAAATAAGTAACGCACGCGAAGCAGCGATTATTTTCGAAAGCGTTTTCGCTATCGACCACGAGCGCAGCGACGAGTCGAGATAAATTAAGAAAATCTAGTTCAGTTCTAAAATTGAATTCGATAATGTAACTGTTTAAGAGGTGACGGCATTGAAGTAAATTGTGATCGTGAGTGTGCGAGCAGCGCATCCATTTCTCTCATCGGCAGTTTCGCACTTTTTCATCTCGCAACGCTGCTGTGCTCGAGAAATTTCTCGCGCGGCCTCTTCTCTCTGCTCGCTCGCCTAGCAGCTACACAACGCATAATTTACTGCTGTTTCGGCGAACGGTAATATTTCAGAGGTTGTTTATTCGAGCAGCGCGAAACAGCGTAAATTGGTGAATGCGTTCGCAGCGAAAGCAGAAAGCGAGAAAAAAGCGAGCGAATGGAGAAAAGAGCAAGTGAATGGCAAGTGCGAGAGAGAAGTGCCACAATATGGCATCTCTCGCATTCTTGCTTTTCGTCTTCGTTTTCCACTCGCTTTTTGTGCGAAGAAGAATGAAGAAACAAGAAACGAGAGATTCGCAATTTCACACGTATCTTTTGCGCACCTTTTCGAGTTTGGCTCGCAAACTGCACGTAGCGAAGTAATGATATACGTACGATATACACGCTCACATAAACACACACATAATACATACAGTCTCGGGTTATGCAACTTATTCAAACTTTTATTGACCCTCACGTATTGTGGACGTGTTTTAAAATTCGTTAATTAACAATTCAAAACGCTTCGAAAGTGAAAATGGAAAGAAGAAAATACGAGAGCGAAATGAGCCGAGCGAATACGCGGCGAATTCGCAATTTCTTTGCTTCTGCAAAAAAATGTTCGGCGCTTGGAAAGAAAAGCGAAAAAAGTTTTCAAATGCGAACAAAGCTTTTGTTTCACACGCGCAAAGAGCGCAAAAATGTTCACAACACTTAATTCGCTACAACTGTTTACAATTTTAAACAATTTATTTCAATTAACTCTCTCCACTAATTTCAAGCCTCTCGCAACGATTTTCATTCGCTTTCGAACGATCGCTAAAAGTGAACAAGTGAACTCTTCATAACTATCCAAAGTACTCGACAAGCTCTAAACTCGCCGCGTTCTAATCGCGTCGTAATTTCGTATTATTTTTGTACACAAAACTTGCACAGTGGTAACGTACTCAGCGTCACGCACATAAAGTGTTTGTGTTTCGTGATGTCGAAAATTTTAAAAAAAAGTGTCAATCGCATTTTTTTTTCTATTTAATATGATTTTGTCGCCGACATTATCTCGAATCGAAACATAAAGCGCACACATACACTTTGTGCGTACTGTCGTCGTTTTAGTTTCTTTTTTTCAAATGATAATTACGTCAAATAACGAGCGAAAAATTGTTCGCAATTACACAACAATCAAATTTCAATCGCTTCGAAAAACCGTTATTAGCTAGAAATCTTTTTCCAATGAACTCGATCAATTTTTTTCAGTTATCTTCTTTCGAAAATACATAATCGCGAACATTTTTCGCTTTCAAACCGTTTGAAATTTTACAGTGAAAAACGAAAAAGTTACGAAAATTTCACGAGAAAAAAAAGTTTAGAAATTAAATTTTGCGTGAAATTAAAAACTAGCGAAGAAAGCAAACGTTTGCATCTCTCTCTCGCTCTAATCGAGAGCTGTTAAAAAGCGCGATGCATTTTCGAGCGCACAAAAAATGTTTATCATTTGCGCTGCTTACTGCGCGCAACATTAAACTTTATTTTGTCCGAAGCAGTACGTAAATGTACACATTTTATATTTTGTGTATATACGCTTTTTTACTGTTAAAGGCGTAAAAAAGCAACGAGTGTTCGATTTCATCACTCGTTTATCTGTTCATAAATTTTTTTTGTGAGCGAAATATTAATTTTTTTCTCGTTCGCTCGCCAAAAAAGCGAAATAAAAACTTTTCGTCGGTTTTGAAAAACGCGAAATGCGCAAAACAGTGAAAATATTGGCGAGAAAATGAAAAACGGAATGAAGCGTGTCTCTTCTCTCTCGCGACATCAGAAAAAGTTCGCCTCGCAAAATCGCACGCAGCGACGAGAAAGAGCAGCAGAACACATAGCGAGCGAATGCATTTCGTTTCGCGTTTTCTTCTTCTTTTCTCGGGTACATCGGTTTCGAGTTTCGCTCTGCACACACGTTCACTGTATATCTCTCGCTCTGTGTGTGTGTGTGTGTGTGTGTGTGCGTATGCGAACGAATCGATCGAAAGCACGTTTCGAAAAATGCGACGTGTGGTCGAAAATACTAATGACTGCTGCGCTGCGAAACTGAACGTGTTTCGATTAAACAAAGCACCAAAAAATGCTTTCGAACCGATACTTTCAGCTCATCGTTTGCATCGAAAAGCAAAGCATTCGCTTTGAATACTGACCGCGCTAACCGCGCTACACGTGCGATATGCGTGTAAGTGTAATGCCATCTGCCGCTTGCAGGCGAACGGACGCACGCGAGTACCGCGCGTTGAACCTGATTCGAACGAACGCGGCCCGCGAAACGCGGGTCTCGCGATCACGAGAGACGATCGAACGATGGACAAGCAGAGAGAGGCGAGCGAAGGCAGCTTTTCGCGAGGCTCGCAAAAGCGAAGGCAAAAAGAACGCGCGTTTCGCGCAAACAATCGATGCGTGCGTTGCGCGATATGCGTGCGCAGAGAAAGCGGCGAACGTGCCGTCGTTTGCCGCAAAGCGAAACGAACGCATCGCATTCGAATCGCAGTCTGCTTTCGGACAGTGTTCGCAGTGTTCGCGAAATGCGCGTCTCGCAAAACGGCAACGGACGGCGAGTGAAGAGAGGAGCGCACGAATGGCGAGCGAGAGGTGAGTGCTTCGTTCGACGCGAGTGTGTCGAATGCGTGCCGCGTTCGCTATACGAGGAAAGTGCGTGCGTTTCGTTCTTTCGCCGCTCAGCGATTCCAATTTCGATTGACACATTTTTTACTCGACTGCAGTTGCATCGCACCTGTACTGCGAGCGGAGCGAAACAGACGCGACCAGTGTTTCGCTCGTCACGAGTGCTGCACGTACTTCGTGTGTCGTGTTCGCAGCAAGTGTAAGTCACTTCAATCGTGCGACTCGCTTTTGTTCGCCAAAAATGGTAGAACACTCGAGCGAGCGATGTGCGGTCACTTTCTCGCTGCTTAGGTGTGGTCAGTGCGCGCGTGTGGCGTGCAGTACGCGCTGCGTTCGCTGAGAGCTGAGTGTTTGCTGTGTGCGTGTGCAGTGTGCGTGCGATCGCCGCGGTCGCGGACACGGTCGGTTGCGTCGTTGTCGTGGGCGACGGGCACTGGTATCGCCGTGCACTGGTTGCGTTCACAGCGAGCGCCCGTCGAGAGCATTACCCGCGACAAGCTTCGCTCGCAATTCGCTCGTCGCGCATTCATTCGCTGCTCTTCTCTTCTAATTCTGCTTTCTGTTCGCTTTTTTGCAAACTTTGCGAAAGCAGCAAACTTTTCGCTTCGTTTCGAGTGCGCCTCGCGTTCGCACGTCGCGACCCCCGCGAGCGCGCCCCTCCCGAACGCACCTCGCCGCAAGCTGCGTTCGTTTGCGAAAACACGCGCGCTTCGCTCGCGGCGAGAGCTGCACATCGCACTCGGTGCACTGCCTGCACTGTGTGCTATGTGGTCGCCGTGTGCGCGCTTTGTGCCGTACCCGCGTTGTACCTGTTCGTTGGCACCTGTTTGCCTCGCGGCAGCTGTGTCCGCGCGCGCACTGGCATTGCACGTGCAATGACCGTCGCACGGACGCGCTTTGCTGCTTTGTTGCTAAGGTAAACAAACGCGTTCGGTGTCGGTGTTGTTTTCGCTCGTCGCTCTTCTTTCTCTATTTTCTGTTTTATCGTATTTTCGCGTTTAAAGCTCAATGCGCAGAGTGAAGAGGCATTGCTGGTGATTGGCGCGTGACGCGTTACTATTGGAAGGCAACTGTGATCCTGCAATGCGAGCAAACAGTGTCGAGGCGAGTGCCTCCCTCGCCGAACTGCACCGATTGCGTCTACAGTCTGTTCCGAGCCATTGTCTGAAACTGTTGAGCACTTCGAGTAAGTGTCGAGCCCTCGTCGCTCGCAGCGATGGCGTGCGGCACGTCGTTACTCGTGATGCGTTCCGTGCTCGTTGCCTATACCAATGCTCTTTGAGGTTCGTTTCTCTCGCTTTAATCTATCGCAGCGCACGGCGATAGCAGCCTCTCCCGCAACGGGAATGGGAATGAATGCTTGTACGCGAAGATGCCTTCGGGCAGCATGCACCTGCAACTTGTGCGTACTTTACTCGCAGTTCTTCTGCTGTCGCCTCGCGTTCGCAGTCGCATCGCAATCGCACGAAGCGTTCACAATCACCGACTTCGTGGGAACGCATTTAATTAACTTTGTATGCGTTTCTCCTCGTTTCGAAACGCATCGAAACGTCGCGAAGAAGACGGAAGTGAGCGCAGTTCTCTTTGCCTGTCACGATATCCGAATGTGAGTGCGATTCGCTCAGCCAAATCAAGCTCGTTGCGCGTCGCGAGTCGCTCACTCTCGAAAACGATCTGTGATCGCATTACGCGCGTCGTCGTTATAGGTAATGGTGAGCGATCAGCATTCAAGTCAACATTCCTCCATTCCTTTACGATTAATTAGCAGCATCCTGTTTCTTTCTTGATAATGGACCTATTCTTCGATAGGAACAACACGCTATTTCGTTGTTCGTGCGTGCATAAAGCTTGAAAAAGAAGCATGCGTTTCTTCGCGAACTACTCTAGTTTTTGCGAATTCAATCTCGACCAGGTTTCGCTCGAAACGGCGAACTCAACTTTTCGCTTCATTCCATCTGACAAACTATTCATTTCTCTTCTTTTGATTCTGCAGAATGTGAGTGAAAGTGACTTTAGCCGTAGAGACGATTAAGTGGATGAAAACGCAAGTGCAGTGATGGAGAAGGATGAGGAAGCAATCGAATTGGATCTTTCCAAGGGACTGAAGGAGAAGAGAAATTCTAATTCATCACCTCGAGACAGTAGAGGAAAAAGTCCTCTTAAGCAAACAACTGTAGCTGCCGCACCATCTGCGCGACTTGATCTGTCTTATTCGCTCTCTTCTGACCATTTGCGGTTATGGGAGAATTCGTTCGCCGCTTCAGCTATTTCTGCCGCTGCGATGTCCCATTTCATGGACTTGAGCAGAGCTTCCAATGCTGCCAATCGGTATTTGTCGAAGCTTTATGCCTCTCCGATCGTCATCGATCCTTTTTATTTAGGAAAGCGAACAATCCAGTGGACCGAGTGGATTCAGCACGTGATAAATCGCTCTTTGACTGGAGCAAAGTGGCACGAGAATCTATTCGCTTCAATTTTGACGAAAATCTAGTTGATGACAGAATTTCCGATTTCTTGAGCGCCGCACAAAAAAATCCGAGTGGTAACGAAGAGGAAGTGCTCGATTTAAAAATGGGGACAAGTTCTAAAAAGCTTAAGAAAGATCACGAGGGAAATGCGTCGAAAGACAGTCGAACAAACAGTGATAATAATGGCAAGTCATACCCATGTTCGGACTGTCATAAAACGTTCGCAACCGAAGTCGATTTGAAAGCTCATTTGATGCGACATGTCACACAGCATCCATATGTGTGCTTGGCGTGTGGAAAGGGTTTCAAATACGATCACACTCTCGATTTCCACATAAAGTCGCAGCACGGAGTCGACGGCAACGCGAATGTTAACTTGAAAAATCTCGGCAAAAAACTTTTTCGATCAAAGAAAGATCTTTCTTCTGACAGCAAGTCGCGCAATGCGTCTGACAATGACATCGATTCGATCGGAGACGAGAATACGTTCGAAGATGCGAATAATAATCGAACTTCGAATAGTCTCGCCAATACCTCCGTCGATTTCGGTTTCCCAACAAACTTCGCGCCGCGAAGCATTCAAATCAAATCTGAAAAAGTATTGGTAACAATGTTAGAAGGAGTGCACCCGTTAAGTGAACAAACTTATATTCTTTATAAGTGTTGTTTGTGTGGTTACGCATTTCCAAGTTTAGAACCAGTCGTAGTTCATGTTCAAACGGTACATTCGAATCATTCTTCATTCACATGTGATAAATGTGGAGCTACATTCAAATGGAGAAGTGAACTCCAGCTTCATGATCAACTTCACAAAGCGATGGATCAGCAAAGCAAATCAAAACAGTTTTTAATGCCCTCATTTTTGCAGCCAAATTTGGTTTTAATGAATCCATATTTTGGCGATAACATGTCGGCTGTGGGTAATCCCAGCACAACCAGAACTGATGACGCTGAAAATCAGGGTTTGAACCTTTCTCTTAATTCGAAGATAGAGAAACCAGCAGTTGAAAACGATGTGCAGATACCTTTGGAAAGGAAGAACTCAGTTGAAGTAAAGCAAGAAAAGCCGGTGAGGGATGATTCTTCGTCATTGATACACTGCCCTCCGTTTCAACCTCAGTTACCGAAACCAGTTGGTGATATCGAAGAGACAGCGCCCGGGCAATTCAAATGTCGATTTTGCGACAAAACATTCGATCGCATATTTTCGGTTCATCGACATGAAAGAGTTCACACGGGTTATAAGCCATGCATCTGCAAAGTGTGTGGTCGAGGTTTCAGTGAGAAGAGAAACTTGCGACATCATATTATTAGATTTCACAGCGACGGCAGCGGGCGCGAATTACTGAAACGGGTACGCAAAGAGAAGTCGCTTAGTGCGGCATCGTTTCTTAAGAAAGCAGCGGTTAAGTTTTTGAGTAATAGTCTTTCGGAAAGTAACGAAAATGTGCAAAACAAGAGAAATGTGATTAGTCAACCGTGTGCAATGAACGAAGAAGATAACAAACGCGATTTGGATACTAGCGCAGGCAAACAGCAGGACGACGAAGCGAAGGCAGCAGATAAAAGTTCGTCGTCGAGGCGTAAAAAGAGCAAACCTAGCAAGAAGATCATTAACACCGAAGATTGCTCTCCATCCTCTCCGAAAGAGGTCAAAATTAAAGAAGAGCATTTCGATGTTGACGAGAAAGAATCTGAACAAAGTCCACCTGCTGTCGAGTCTAAAGATACAAGTGGTAGCGAGTCTGACAGCAAATTGCACTGTCATGGAGCCTTTTTTTCAAGTTATAATCCAAGGTTAGTAATCGTCGCCAATGTGTGCGGATGTCGCTTACTCTTTGATTCCGATCAGTAGATTGGGTATTGTTGAGAAGCCAATTAAACGATCCTTTCGTCCACTCATAGGCCCTGACGGAAAGTACATATATCCTTGTGGTTATTGTCAAAAGACGTTTTGTTCACTTTCGGATCTCAACCGGCATATGAATTTCCATGAAGGTGTGATCTTCAATTCTTTTAGAAGAATTACATTTTTTTTCCATTTTAGACGTGCGACCCTTCAAATGCGAATATTGCGATTATCAGAGCAGGACGAATAGTCAGTTGAAGGTTCATATGCTTCGACATGCAGGTGAGCTTTGTTAACCCGTTTTCAGCTAATTTGTTTATTTTTTCAGGTATCAAACAATATCTTTGCCAAATCTGCAACTATAACGGTGTGACGCAATCGGACCTCAATCGTCATTGTAAAACCCGCAGTCACATACTTCGAAGCGCGAATGTGTGTCCACTTTGTTCGTTGGGTTTCTCGACACGGACGCTACTTGAAGATCATGTTTTGAAGTTTCACGAGACGACTTCATTGGAAATTCTAAATAAAGAAGAGCTGTTGAGAAAAGACGCGGACAACGAATCTAAAGAGTTCACAGTGAATAACCTATTGTAATATATACACCGAGGCTCCCGAAGTGTTAGCTTAAATGGGGCGCGATCATGTTATCCTTAAAAGGAGATTTTAAAAACGAATTATGAATTCGTGAAAATACCTTTATAAAGAAACCTGCAAAAGTCACTGTTTTCATGTCTTATTGACATGAAGTAAATAAGTGTTTTTACGTTTACTTCATGTTTTTTACAATTTAAATGCGCAAAAAGGCGATTTTTGTTTATATACTTTGTTGACGAATGAATCTTTGTGCACTTTCGGGAGCCTCTGTAATACACGTAACGAGCTTGCCTTCAATTGATTGTTCTGTGATCTTTGAAGCAAAAAACGTTCCTTTTAATGATACATTAAGTATTCCAAAGGTGCAATACATTTGAAACAAAAAGGTTAAACATTTTACGAAAAAAATATTCATTTCGACAAAAATAGAGGTGAAGGTACCATATTTTCTATTCATTCATTTACACATCGTTCTCATTGCGTTTTTCGTTTTACTTTATTACACGTTTAGCGTATACCTCATTGGGATTATCTTTCAAATACTTCTGTAAATAAGTACACGTTACTTTCATTTGTAAATTGTTGTCGACCACAAAATCAAAAGCTGTCTGCATTAATGAAATGAAATGGTTATTAAAGGGTTGTTTACAACAGAAAAACTTGCCTTTGCCAATATTTTAGCGATTCCTTTGCCTTGCAATTCACTCGGAACTTCGGTGTGGTAAAGTTCAACTTTATTTCTGTCCAAGTATTCGTAATTCAGCACTGCCTTATCTGTGAAAGTTTTTGTGATCATTTTTTTGCCGTTAAACATTGATTTCAAATCAAAAACGTTTGTTTTCTAAGTGTCCTCAAAAGAATTGTGGCTTTTAACAGCAGTCGTATTCGTCTATAAATTGGACAAAATGCTTAACGTGCGGTAATATGGGAGCGAAATGTTGCGTGTCAAAGTTGCAATACAATCGTTTTCATTACGGGCGTTCAGAAAGTACAGATTATTTAAAACAAAAGTGAGTAAAACTGTGAAAAAGTTAAAAATTTGCAATACAAGTCAGAAGCAATAAACTGCGATTTTGTGAATCGAATGAATGCGATGTTGATTTAAGAAAAAGCGTTTTAAGCACACACCTTTTCCGAGTTGAATGTAGAATTCATTCGCACTTTGATTGTGCACCGCTTTCAGCGCGTCTGTCGAAAAGTTTGCCGCCAGTCGATCAGCCATCGTTTTCGACGCAAGACGACGCAACGCAAATGACATAATTTCGCTTTAAAGAACAAAGAAAGAGAACGCTGCGTTTCGTTTTCGCCCGACACTCGAATTGATTTGATTCGATTCTTTGTTTCGTTTTGTTTTTGTTTTTCGCCAATTTGCAGACGAAATTCTTTAAAGCGGGACTTCGCTATAATTACGCCTCTATTTGAAACAAGCGTACGATCAGCTGACATTCGGACGTCTTTTTGAACGTGAAAAGTGTGAACGAAACGAAAGCGCGAAAAAAGTTGAAATGCCATCGAATTTAGCGACAGAAATGGTTGCGGTCGAAATCGGGGGTAATTACGAACTGTGTGTACGCGTACCCGTTTTCATTTTTGCTCGACGCGTTTCGTTTCAGCGTCTGAACCTTGGCACGACGATTGCAAACTTTTTCAACCTTTCGAAGGTACACACGCGTTGCTGTTAAATCGCTCGCATCGCGGTCAATGAATTTGTCGTTCGCAACTTGTATTCTCGCTTTTAAAAGCGTCTTCTTTTAACAGTCATTCACTAAATATTGATGTCTTTTCAATTTGAATTTTTAAAGCTTTAAACATTTTGTTAACAGCCAAACTCATTTGATTTAATTCATATTTTGTGTGAGCTTCAAATTGAATTTTGAGCAAATTTAACAAAAACTTAAATTAGTGCAACCATTCGAAATTAAAATAATTGTTGCGTACTAAATAATTGTTAGACAAAAAATAATTTTTAACAGATGAATAAGGTTAATACATTGCTTTGTACGCTCGTAACCACATTAATATGCAGTATTTTCCATCTAAAACTTGGATTTTTGATGGTTAAGGCAACATATTAATGTGGCAACTAGTGTACAATACATGCAATTTGTCACTTATTCAAAATTATAAGCTTTTATTTAGATTCGAACGCGTTATTACCATTATTCAAACTGTTTCTACAAAAGCCAATGCGGTCAAAACACTAAGCTTCAAACTGCAAGTTTGTTTAAAATTTAAATCACTGTAAATGAAACTTTTTTCCACAATCCATTTCTCGATTTCGCTTTTATCGTTCCATTGACTTAATACATATTCAACGAAAGTCGTGACTTTGTCTATTTGAAAATTTTATGACCAAAAAAGCAAACTTTATTTCTCATAATTTAACATCAATTTATTCGCAAATATTTTATCGAGATTTCTAATCTTTGGTTTTTTTTTTATTCGCGAATTCGTCTTTTCTAGTCGAACAAATTTTACTACCTGAAAGTGCAATTTGTAAAAGTGTGCAAACATTTTTGAAAATGTGTTCATTAAAGTTCGAAGTGGAGATGCGAGCGAACGCTGAACAAATGTCACCCTCAGGTATTCTATTTTCTTTATTTCATTTCACTTTTGCTTATTATTATTTTTGCTTTTCTCTCAAATTTAATGTTTACTTTTTTTGGACAGCGCTGGAAAAAGTGGTTCAATTAAAATTCCACTTTCACTTTTTTTATCGCAGACATTACACAGTTTTTAACCTCTGTTTAGGTCAAGTGCCGTTTATAAAATGCGGAGCGTTCGTAATTGCGGACATGGAACCGATTGTTGCATTCGTTAACGCAAAGGTATCAATTACAATATTATAAGCTTACTCTATGCACAGATAATACGCACACATGCAATTATAATTCCAACGGTCGATTAGTACAGTTTGCAGAAAATAAGCGATTACAGTGAGAGAGGCTAAAACGAATACTAAAGTAGATGTCTACTCTGTAAAGTCGAGCGCATCGTTTACGTTGACTGTGATCACGTAAAATAATTTATTACTTTATGATTGTACCTTTCCGTTTGGCGAAGGAGAAGAAGAGTAGAAAAAAAAACGCCTAAATTGTTATATTTTCGGGGCAAGCTAAAATGCGAGACGAATTGTCTAAAAATTATTTGAGGATCGCTTTCGAAAAGCAAAGACAATTTCTCGTTTATCATCATTTTTCTTCTTTTGCGTTTCAATTACGATTATTATTTTTTAAACTGCATTCTTCTTGAATACACTTTCCTATACACATCGAATGATAATTTCATTTATCCACTTCGATTTTGCGAACAGGGCTTAAGCTTGAGCAAGCATTTGGATAGCGCCGAACGAGGCGATATGACCGCGTATATGATGCTCGTGAATACCGTTCTTTATAACGCTGAGGTAGGTTAATTGCTTTGATTTCTTTGGAACTAATTAATGCAACAATTATTGCAGCTCTATATAAGTTGGTGTCACGATGAAACACTGAGAGAGGTTCGCTTTGAAAACAGTTTTCTTTTCTCTTTTCTCTTTTCACTTTTCTCGGAAATTTTTCTCAGTCCTCTGTGTTTACTGAGAATTTTTTTGCTCACTTGCACACGCAGGTTACTTATCCACGTTATGCGTTCGCGCATCCTTGGCCGCTTAATTACATATTGTGCTGGAAAAAGCGACGAGCGGTCGTGAAAAAGCTCGCTTCGATTGGGTGGGACAGTAAAACGCTAGATGAAGTAAGTGTTTGCAGTTGTGTCGATTTTGTTTTCGCTAATTACCGATCCTCTTCGATGCTCATTAAAAATCATCTCCACTTTTCATCTCGAATTCTTTTTCGCAGGTTTTAAGCGAAGTCGAAAGTTGTTGTCAAGCGTTGTCAGACAGATTGGAAAATAGAAATTACTTCTTCGGCGATAAGTGAGTTTGCTTTGCAGTTCTTGTCGAAAGTTTGCAAAACAAAAACTTCATTGCGTAGAGATGATTGATGTGAGAAACGAGCGTTTCGATACAGATTTCATATCGCTTTCAAGATTTCAATTTCACTAAACAATGCGAACAACAACAACAACACCTTAATTGAAATGATACATTGAGAAACTAAATTCTTGCTCTCTTTCTCGTTCTCTACCTATAGGCCGACGGAACTCGACGCGCTCGTATTCGGTCATTTGTCTGCGATATTGACAACTCCGCTTCCAGTCGATAGACTGGCGATCATTGTGCGCGAAAATGAAAAATTGGTACAACTATGTAATAGAATAGCGAAAACTTATTTTCACGGCAAAATTTAGTAGTCGACGGAACAGCAGCTTTAAATCGAAACCAAAAATATTGTGAAATTAGGTACGTTTTTCAAGCACAAGCATGATGTGTAATATTATACTCAACATAAGACGTATAATGAAGCGCACTATCACTGGGAAAATCTTTTCTCATTTTTTTTAACCGAAATCACAATTGTTTAAACAAAAGAATGTGTGTTAAAGTACTTAGTTGAAATTTAAAACTCGATGGCTTTAAATTAGAATTTTTTTGAAATTGACGTTTGAAGGCGAAAAATTAACGAATGGGAAAAGTAAACTGAAAATTTGAATTTATTACATTTACTTAATGAGTTACAAATGAAAAAATGTTTTTCTCGGCAACGGTGTAAAAAAATTATTTTTTTTATTTTCTTCTCTTTGCCTCTACGATTTAACCCTTCACCTTTGTTTTACAGTCGACGTGAACAAAGCGTCGACCCTAATTAACCTTTTTAAAAAAATAGCTGCCTTCGTATCGGGCTTTTCAAAAAGATTGTCGTGTTCGGCAAAACGACTTTTCTTTTCACATGAAATATATTTTCGGAACTTTGATCGATTGCATAACAATTTACAAAACATAAGCTGAAAAAAAAACTAGCGGAAAAGTGGCGAAGAAAGTAAAGAAGCTCTTCCCAAAAAAATGGTCCTAATCCCTAAACAGTCGAAGCGAACAGAGAATTAATAAATAATCTAAGAAGACATAAGAAGGTCAAAGGTATTGTGTGATTAAGTTGTTTTTTAGGCAATTAATATAATTGATGAAAAATACTATCCTTCAGGGCTGTGTTCTCAAGGATGTCAACGAAGCTGTGAACACTTTTTTGTTTCTTCTTCTTTCTTAATTGTTAAGAAAGTGTTCGCAGCTTTGTATTTTGACACTCGTCGAGAAAAAAAAAATCATAATCACAGCCATCACTTCAACACTTTACAAGTGGCCACTCGAATGAGAAAAAACATCACAGCTTAAAAAATTTAAAGTCCCATATCCAGCAGTAACTCCAAGTTCTCAAAATTACTGTGTTGAAATATGCAAAGCAGAAGCAAAGCACGGCGAATGGAGACAAGTTATAATTTAAGAGATGGTGAGTGATGCGATGCTTCTGATTTGCACATTTTACATCGTGAGTAGTTTTGATGATTTATTTGAAAAAATGGTGAACTAGAAGTGAACTTTAGCGAGTCTAATCCCTGCTGTACGCGCGATTAGAGTAGGGTCCGGAATATATTGAGCTGGCAGTGGTGCTCGCGTCCTTTCGTCGCCTTCTCCTCTGCAGAATGCAAATAACAAGAAGTATGACTGCCAACATTAATAATAGACTCGCAATGGCAACTCCGACTGCGAATTTCCTCATTGAAATGCAAAATTCCTCATCAGTCGTTACACGCTTCGGAGGTATTATATCCACTGTGTAAAAAACGGCAGCATTTGAGTAACTAATTAGCAAAGATATGCTTGTATACCCTCGGAATCCTCTTCTGCTTCATTAACATACAATCCTGAATACACCTCGAGACTGAGATCTCGGATATCTTCTTGCCGTACGGACGCTAAACTGCCTTCTGCAGTCACCTCTGCATCACGTCTTCTTCTTCTGCGAAAGTTTCGTCCGTTTCTGTCGCAATCAGGAGGCTGTGAGAAAACATACATTGCGATAAGGGATGTCAAGTTTTTTCTCTTTTTTTTGTTGAGAGCATTAACCACACTTACCACATCCTCGCAGCCACCAGACTCTTTCAGGCACAATCTTACATTGCACTGATAATACACTGATGATGTGTACGGAAATTTATGTGCTTGAAATGTAACTGTCGCTTTGGTCAAGTTGTGCGTGTATTCAAAAGCTCGCATTATTTCGTCGTCCACCGGACAACTGTTTTGAGAAAATTGAGAAATGCACAAAAAAAGAAAGAAGAATGAGCACATTTCATGCGTGGTGCAAATTAATTCTTACCCTTCGTCATTAATCAAAGGTTGCTCTCCCCAATTAAGCCCGTCACGAACCAAACAATTGGTCACTTTCATGCCGTAAACGTCTGTATCAGAAGAAGAGGAGAAAAGAAATTAATGATTTCGCGAATTAAAAGCATGCAAACATTTGCTCATCCGAACCTTGAGGATCTATTGTGATTGCGAGGGTCAATTTATCACCGATTTTAACGTTTTCAGCAACGATTTCGCTTTTCGATTCTGACATGTATATTTTCATGGTACAACTGGGCATCGGTGCGGTCGCCATCACAGGTGTTGTTCCAATCATACTGTAATTGATTCAATGATAAATAGGTGTGAAAGCGAAAGTCTCAGAAATGTTCTTGTTTTTTGCTCTTCGCTTTTCGCCGTAAGTTATAACAGCAAAAAAAAAGATAAATGGTTGCAGAGATCGCCATCAATGCAAGAAGATGCTGCTGCTGTTCGCTCACACCACGTACAACGCACAAATTTTGCGAGCGTATTTTTTGAGAAAATTATTTTAAATTAGGTTTTTTCTGTTGGCAAGAAAAAAGTAATCGAAAGCGGCTAAAAACGGCAATTATTTTCGCTTTTTTATATCCATAATGAGAAATTGCATTTTGTGAAAGCGATGCTTGTAAATTACTGACAGCGAATAAGTAATTAAACTTTTAAAAAGTTTTGAACTGAAGCTTTTCTCGACTCTCCGCTTGAGAGTGAAGAGCGAAAAGCTCCGGCAAAGAACCTTCAAAATGTTTAATTTTTTGATTCATTCAATTGAATTGAAATGGCAGATGAATTATTGTTGTTAGTTAGCAGCTGTCGTTTTAATTACAATTACCTTTGCTTTTTTTTTATTTTATTCACTTCGTCTTCGTCTTCGCCTTCTTCTTCAACAAGAAAAAGAAGTCACGGAATGCAAGAATTCATAACGCGATAGAGCAATTAGAGAAAAATGGCATCAAAGTGCTTCAAAGTGTGTGCCTGTCGATTGAAAGTGAAACAATCGAACAAAAAAGAAGTTTCGCAAATAAGAAAGTGACACGAATGCATATTCACATTTCCTGTGTATCTAATGCGAGCGTCATTTGACTTATTTGGCAATCGCAAAGCGATGCAAAATACATGCAAACAAAAGAAGCAGAAGACAATCGAAGACAGAGGTGAGGAGAAGAGAGGAAAGTGAAGGAAATATACGAGGCGTATCTCTTCTCTGCATTCTGCTATTCATCGCATTCCTTTTGACAAACGCACGCTCAAATTTACACACGAATTAGGATTCGAAAAGAAGCCAAAAAGCGACCTTTGGGGGCATCAGCTGGCCTTGCCTCCTCGTGTCCCCCGCATTTATCTGAACTACATTCTATTCATTGCAACGTTTTGCGTTTCATTACGCGAAAAAAAAACGACTGCGAACGCGCTGCTCTTTGAAAATTGGTGGGTTCAGCAACACCGGCGACTGAGACACCTCTCCCGAGCACCGCATTCTTAGTCGCTGCTCGCTCAGTTCTCCGTGCGCGTAGCCCTTTGGTTTTGCGACTTGTAATTGCTGCTGGTTGTTGTTGTTTGCTGCTTGAATAACGCGCACTTCTTTTATTACGATTTATAATAGATTGTTCTCATGTCAAAGGTTCGCAACAATTGCGCGAGACGAAACGAGAGGAAAAACTTTTTTCTACACACGCTTTATTATTGTTATTACGCTCATTATTTCTGCTTTTCTTCTCGTAACCCTTTTGCCGAAAATTCGCACATTTCGCAACAAAATAGTCGCGTAAAACTTTTTTCGCGAAAATTGCGTTTTCGAAAATTGAAAAGAGAAGAGTGAAGAAAAAGCGAAACTCATTTTTTAAGCAGAAAAAAGTAATTTACGAGCTGAATTATATTGCGAATTGCGTGCATGTACAGTTCACAGAGAAAAGTGTTTCACTTTAGCAGTGAAATACAGTTTTACGCGTAGCAATCTTTTTATGTCCCAAGTGGTACGCATTATGCGCATTTCTCTCGCCTTTTTTTTATTACAATTTTTCAAATTTAAGCGAAAAACAAGAAGAAAATGCGAAAGAAATAAACGCGAAGACGAGCCTTACTTTCTATTAATTATCAAAGAAGAAACGCCGTCATTTATTAAACGTAATCCATTAAAGAAATCTCACTAGTTACTTACTATCTAGTTAGAGATTATTTTCTCTCGTTTTCGCTCGCTCAGCAATTCATCAATTAACTAACATTAATCACGAAATATAGCCATCTTTTTGACATCTAAAACTTTGTTTCTTGGATATTAGGCGTCGTCGCGCGCAAAGCTCGACTCGCATCTCGTCGATTAAGCGCATTTACTTGAGAATTTCTTTCTTTTTCGCTCAAAGCTTTTCTCAAAGCGACAAATAATAATACGATAAGAATTATTGAGATTTCTTCTCTACTTTTCGCTTCTTTCCTAAGAAAGCGGCGAAAAGTAATCTTTGTTTAATAGTTGTGCAAAACACTAATTTTAAATGCTGGCGAAAAGAATCATAAGGCGAGCAGAAGAGAAATTTGTTCGTGCGATAAATTTACGATATCAAATATTTTCGTAAAACGCGCAAAATTAAATTTTAATGATTTGAGAAAAATGAAGAGGAAAAGAAAGAAAAGTAATTTAGTGTATAAAGAAGAGCAAATCGAAAAGCGGGACTAGGTTCCCTGTCATCTTCGCATTCCATCGCGCGATGGCCAACGAGCGAGAGCGGAGAAGAGCGAAGCAGATTTAGAATTGTAATTGGCGAAAAGACATCGCGCGAAGCTTCTCCGCTTCTTTTCAAGAAACAAGAAAACTCCTTTTGAAGCAAGAAGAAAGAAGAAGAGAAGAAGACGTTTGAAGTGTAATTGTGTATGCTGGCTTACACGAAAAGTCAATAATCGAGAAATTATGATGCTTTTGAAAAATATTGAATTTCAATGCCGTTTTCACTGCTTCTTATGTTCTACACCTGTCTTCTATTAAACACGGTGACGAAATGGACCGTGATTTGTGGCAGCAGCGGCGAAAACAATGTACTAGTAAACACTTCGCCCATCTCTCTTTTCCCTTCTTTCATTTCACACTTTAATGTGAAAATAAAAAGCGAAAAAAGTAAAATTCTCAACTTTTCTTACCTCACATTGAATGCGTTCGTTATGGTCTTCTCTTTTGTTTGGTATCTGCATCTTATGTGATAACCTTTACCCTGATTGGTGACCAGTTTTCGATGCGGTTGAACAACCACCGTATTAAAGTACTCGATTCCGTCGTCCTAAAGTTTTTAATTTAAAAATTGGCGATTAATTCGAATGAATAGCGTAAATTTGATCGCATCGATAAGCGCATTAGTTAATCATCTTACCACATCGCTGCTCATCGTATTACACGATCTTAATGGCAGTACATAAGTTATATTTGACGATGAATTATATTCTACCATGCAGCTTGAGTTTTTCGACAAGCCTTTTGGATAGATCATTCCGTTAAAATGCGATGCGCCTTTTAAAGTGACCGTTATGCTGTAGCTGTTGCATTCTATGTGAACATCGGACAATGCCGCCGATTCTAAGAGAAAGAAATTTGAAAATTGAAAAATTAAATTAAGTGGCTCGAAATTAAATGAGATTATCTTTTTGTTATACAAGCACTTGCACATTTGCACTCGCAAATCTCGCTTGATTTGTGGTCGCTTATTTACGCCACACTCGAGTAATTTTAATTGCATTATTCCAACAAACATTAACAAGCTTTTCGATCGAAGAAAGCAGTTTCACTGTTTCTTAAGCCACATCGACGGTGTGCGGGCATTGGCACAGCAGACGAGGTTCATTCGCCTTGGGTATATGGTAGCTTGTAGCAAGAATACCAACCAACAACTTCGGCGAGAAATAAGAAGAAAGCAATCCTCTGTTTTTGTTTGCGAGCGGCTATACGTATGCCAGTGTCTTATTCAAATTCAACCGCAATTCGACAGAAAATGCATCTTCTTTTCTCGCTTTATAATCAAATTAAATCGCATCACTTTTCCTCGCATTCACATCTTATTAATTTTTTTATTGGCCATCAGAAAAAGGAAGAAAAGCGCAACAAACAAAAGATTAGCAGGTTTAAGCGAACGCTCTGCATCGAAGAGATGATCGGAGATTAGCGTTAATCGCGGAAAAAACACATCATTCATTCAACATGCAATCCGGTCCGGGCTATAATACAATTTTTGCTTTCGTGAGAAAAAGGTTTCAGTTTTCGAAGGCGAGCGAATTCTCAATTTCATTGTTACTTTTGTTTAAGAAATTGCTTTAAATGTAACCCAATTACAAATTGTAACCTTATTACAGCGAAAAAAGGCGAAAAAAATTATACAAAAAAAACGCAAAGTTACTTTTTCATTATTTAACAAAATTTGAATATGAAATGAATGAATTGCAGCGAAAATTAGCTTAAAAATATTGTTGTTTCGTTTCTTCACACTAAATATTAGCATTTGATTCGCTTTTCTTTCGCTGACATCGATTGAGAATTGCAAATCACAGTTTAATAGCTAGAATGATTGATTAGAATGTGCGAGAGGTGAAAACAAAAATTGTTTCCTAATAAAAAAGGATTAAAAATGAAATTCGATCGATCGATCGCTGAATGGATGAATGGATAAGTTCAGGTTCGTAAAGTTTTGCTCAAAAGCTGCATCGCTTTATTGCACACCTACTTTTAAGTTTTTAACTTTTTTTTCGTCAATGAAATATTATTATTATTTGAAAGATTTACGAAAAAAAACACTTAAATAAATAACGTTTTATTGATTGCGACATAAAAGTGAGAGCAAATAAAAACGCTCGTTTCTGGTTTTCAAGTGAAGCGAAGAGAGAAATTAAAAATTTGAGTACCGAAATATATTATGTAGGTAGAAATTGAAGTAGAAGAAAATTTTCGGCGTAGAAATCATAATTCAAGTTTAATGTTTAAAAACGACCATCTCGATTATAGTAAAAGTATCTTTATTTCGGGTCCAAACTTTAATTCACCGAAAGCCAGTTTCGCTTTTTTTAAAAACTGTATTTAAAGAAGTTCAACGATTGCAAGAAAAAAGCAATTTCCAGTTTCTGTTTTCTCATTGTTAATTTACGTTTTTCTCGCTGCGATCACATCATTTTGCGTCTAAATTTATCATATTTAAGTGTATGAAACAAAAAAATATTATCCCACAGGTTAGTTTCTACGTGTACATTGTGTAAAAAAATTTGTAGCATTGAAACTTGAATGAGCACACGAAAGAGTATGCAAAAACAAAATACTTTGCTAACTACTTTTTACTAATTACGAACGAAAGATGCGAGAAGCCACGAAGTGCGCTAAGCATCTTCTTGTTTGTTTGTTTCTTTCTTGGCACTTTTTTGTTCAGCGTTTCTCTCGAGTTTACAAATAAGAAGATAAAAAAATTTAAATCTCACAAATTAACGTCTTCACGAAAAATGATCAGTTTTTAGTTTAAAGGCCACGATAGGCAGAAATTAACGTAGAGTGAAGCGAAAAAACAATGGTGAACTAGCCACTTTTTATCTGATTGCATCGGAGAAAAGCATCACCTGTTTAATTAAGACACAACGCGCAATTATTTTCCATTTTCGCCGAAATATTTGAACAAGAAAACAAGTTGCCTTTTCTCAATGTTGTCAAAAACAATCGGCATTAATAATAGCTTGCTAGAGCGAGAAAAAACACATCAATGCGCTAGAGACGATCGAGTCCACCTCACGAGTGTTTGTGCAACGAACGCACACAGAACTTGGCTTCTTGCTTCTCATTAACTTTTTTTTGTGTGTAACTTTGTGAAAAACATTTTTCTCGCAATGAAATTTAAACGAAATGAACGATTACTGATCGCAGTGATACGTACACGAACAGAAATCTTCTCTTTCTCTTTTTTTGCCACTAAAATGAAATCGCTTTGAATTGATATATGCTGTCTTTGAAAGTGTCAGTTTCAAAACGCATAGCAAATGAACGCATTGCTTAAAGATGCCGAAGTTTTCTCTGTTTTTTTTTCGCTCGAAAATGAAAGATGCAATTACCCCGCTGTGAGAAATATGCGATCACTGCGAACGAAGGGAAGAGAGCATGAAAAAAACTGAAAAAAAAGTTCAATAATTTAAGCACCATTCGAATTCAAACTTTGCTCGACTGAAAGGGGCAAAAAAAAAATTTGTTGCATAGCTTGCTCGCCAAGCGCGTTGACAGTCTGCTCAAAATCGATGTTCACATCGTGAACATGCTTCTTTGGTTATGTAACATGCATATAACAAATAACAGCAACTCATTTTCAAATATATCGCCAAGAGTAAATTGCTTTTTTACGAATCGCCATTTTTACAGTGTGTTGTTGGAAGAAAAGAAGAGAAAAGTGATTGAATAATCACACAAATGATTGATGCATTGTACATAGGCAATATGTGCATCAATCTGCCCATCACTTACTTAATATGAATGCAGTAGAAAGCGATTATTAACAAAGTATCGTAGCAAAATGCTGTTTTCAGGTTTTTAATATTGTTTGCAATAAAAACTGAGAGTGGCATCAATCAGACAAAAAGTATCGCTAAATTGGCTGCGAGCGAACTCGATTTTCATTGCCAACCGTTTCGAATCGTATCACATTACCGCGGATTACTGCTTTCGAAACAGAAGAGAAGAGAGAGAGAGAGAGAATCGCAAACACGCTTTAGAATTGCAAATAATGATCACGAAATTCAAAGTCAAAACTTTTTGCGCACAAAACTTTCGTCTTCATTGTGTGTGCAAGCAATTAAAAGCGAATTATGCGTTTTCTAATTGCACGCTTCGAGCATCACCATCATTATCATCATCATCATCTACTAAAAGAAAAATTTCTCTTTTCAATCGGAAGCCAGCTCAACTCTGAATTGAAAAACGCTCGTTTTGTGCGACTTAAAAAGCTGTGAATGAATTTTTCAATCTACATAGAGCGAAATGCTTAAGCACTCATTCAACTTAATAGCGTGCTCTAGACGTGTTAAGAAATAAAGTAATGAAGAAGAAGAAGATAATAAATCGGAGTATTTTATATTTGAAATTACACTCGTGAGCAAAATTAAGCAGAGCTAAATTTATATGTCAGTAAATGGAGCTTCTTCAATTCGAGCATAAAAAATAATTAAAGGTTCTCTGCAACGTTTCGGGGTAATTGTATGCTTTAAAAAGGATGCAAGATTCGAGGCCATTCACGAAAAAAATATCTGCAGAAATAAACTTTTTCTTCTTATTCTTCTGCTTCTTCTTCAATTTTTTCGGATACATTGCGACTGGAGACAAATACGGCTTTCGCTTTTAAGAAGCTCTCGCTCAAGAAAAACTTTCAAAGTCATTAACATTCATTTTTTTATTCGAAAAGAACAAAATTCACGTTCAAAAAAGTGTTCAGAGTGAAAAGAATTTTGGCCGGTGCATTTTTCGATGTTGTTGTTATTTTGGCTTTTTAAGCTGCAGCTAATATTTTATATATTATAAATATATATCTCTCGGGTTATGATGGGTTTTGGGCGGAGGTCACACCACTGCTTCAAATCGCCGTATGCATCGCAAGCGGGTGTTTGCGCCGAGACCAGCGATCGTTATCCTTGAAGTTAATCGCATCGGTCGCTCCTCACTGTGTGACTACCTCGGCGATCGCAAAAAAATCGCTTCTATATTATGCAAGAGCGAAAGCAGTGTGTAAGATATAACACCATTATCCACCACTGCGGTTTGCACTTTGTGCGCCACAGACATATTATTGCACCCCACTGACCGTCCTTCTCTCTCTCGCGAAAAATAATTGCTAACCATCATACGAGATCGCAAGAGCGATGAGTTGAGCGGAGAGGAAACAAATTTACAAACTGTGTTTGCGGAGTGTGGAGATAATAATTAGCAGAAGAGGAGAGAGAGAGAAAATTGCTATTTTTTTGCCATTTACATTTTTTCATCTTCTATTTTCATCAAAGAAATGATGCGCCGAAAGTTTACGGAAGAAACGGCGACACAAAGTCAACTCGCCGAAAATGATCGCATTAAATATTTGAAGAACATGCAAACAGTTAGATAATAATGGTTCATTTAAGGAAAGATAAAAAGAAGAATATCGTTTTTGAAGATTATTATTTAAAGCGATTTAATGAAATTAACGTTAAGTGAGTCGAAAAATGCAGATACATAACGCGGAAGAGTGCTCCGGGGCTCACTGTTAGTATTTTCTGCTGCTTTCTGCTGCTAAACTGCCGAAGAGAGTGAGTTACACACACATACGCTATGTAGTTAGTTTCGTTGACCTTTTCTCGGTTATTCTCACAATTTTGCCGAACTGAAGAGCGAGAGAAGACGGCGATAAATGTATACACAATGATATTAATTATACGCAATGCTTAAGTAAAATCAATGAGTAGAAACGCCGAAATTAGCGGCGAACGGCGTATTTGCCCTTTCACTCAATCAATAAGCAAATTAATCGCTTCTCATTTGATCGATTAATGCTTTAATTATGAAGCGCTCTCTCTTTGCAATTAAAAATCAAAATTCAAGAATTATGCTCGCAAATCAAACAATCGCTTCCTTGCTTCCTTCCTCTCACTCACTCGCTCAACTCGTTGAATGTTCTTACCTGAACCCGTGCGTGCGACCACCACTTGTGAAGACGATGTTCTAATGAGCGTCGTCGCAACCAGAAAGAATGCCAACTTAGTTGCTTCGAACTGCAAACAATTGAAGAAAAGGGTAATTTTTTAAATTAATGTTTGCTTTGTGAAAAAAATAAAAATTAAAAATGAACACGAAAAGTGAAAAACAGTAGCTAGTTTCCATTTTTTGACATTTGAAATGAAAAAAGAAATCGTTAGTAAAAGCTTAATTGTCGTTTGCATTCAACATTAAGAATGCAATTTATATATTCTTTCGTTGCTGCTTTGTTAGCTTAGATCGACATAACCCTGAATTAATTTCTTTAGCAAGCATTTATGTTGAGAAGCAACACTACGTATGGCAGTCACGTCGTAGCCTAAATAGTTAAGAAAAAAACATAAATACGCTTTGTGTTTGTTGAGAAATAAGAAAACGCTAAATGTTGTAACGATTTGTGAGACAAAAAAAACCTTTTCTCTGCTCCTCTAGTTAATTTCAGCGTGTTTTGCGAATCGAAAAAGGTGTAATAATTGAAGAGTTAGGTGCTACACACAAAGCGAAACCTCACTCGACTGGAGTCCGACCGTCTTCCTGTCACATCGCAATTATTATCATAAATAAATTCATAAATTTTATAAATTACATTCAATGCTGAAATGAAAAGTGAAACGGATTCTGGGCAAAGGAGCAAAGCGAATTCGAAAACAACAAGAAAAATTGTTTCTCGTTTTTCTTCTAGCCGCTCTCTTGCTTAGCTCTCCATTTTGTTCGCATTTTTTACAACCCTTTTTCACTGGTAAAAAGCGAAAGTCAAAGAATGCGTTTTGAAAAGTTTGGAAGAAAATATTTCGCCAAGTTCGCAAATCTTATATAATCATAATGCTGCTTACATAATTGCGTAGCCGACATTTACGAGCACCGGTTACATGACATTTACACGAAAATAAATGCTTGGCTTTGAAATGCAAAGTAGAATTTAACATAGTTCGCTTGCTAATCGCTATGAATTTGCTTTTCTCTCGTTCTCTCTCGATGTTTGCGAGAAAATTTGTATAACTCGAGAGAAAAAGCGATTAACCTTCAAATCAAAAATCTGATTTCGAGTTACACCTTTGCTTACAAATCTTGACCCGTTTAAATAGATGCAAGAATCTCGCCTCTTATTTATTAAGAAGAAGTAAGAAAGGAAAAGAAAAATAGCAGATAGAGAGGAGCAGATAAACGAAGAAATAGTGCAGGTTTGTGCAATGCTACACTACGGCAATAAACGGGCAATGTTAATTGAATGCGATAATCACTTTCAGGAAGCGCAAAAAAGCGATTGAAGAAGAAAAAGTCTCGCCGATAATATCACTACTCACATACACACAACAACATTCATACCGCAAACTGCAGTGAATATTAGAACGCGACCTTGCATCAAGAGACGTGTGGAGGAAGTTTGCCGTTATTTGGGCGCACCCACAGGCATTGTGAGTCCACAAGCTTCACATTTAATTAGAAACCAAATCCATATTCAAAATCGGTAAAACATAGCTCAACTTATGTATACTATCTGTTTGTTGTACGAAGCAAACGTGATTACAATTCTTAATTTTAGAAAGAGATAAGTTGGTTAAGGTTAAGGTTGTTGGCCCTTCTTCTGCTTCTTCTTCTTCTTTCTCTTCTTCGTCTTCTGCTTTTCTCGTTTCCAGCTTCACTATGCTTCACCATGAACAGTATAAACTAATAAACGCGAAAAAGGAAACACCTTTTCACACAAATGCCGAAACATCTTCTCCTTACTCAGCACTTTTCGAGCATTTTACACCGATTTCAACCGATATCTGAACTCGCCGCACTGATCGCTCACTTAATCACAATTTCAATGCGCTCTCTAAATTCAGTTTGCCATTAAACTGTATTAATAAATACAGATAACACTGATGGTACGAAAAATAATCTCGCTTTAAAGCGCATTCATCAAGAGCATGGTCGTGTTCAACGTGTGGACTTCGGTATTAAGTGCGCTTCAAGTAAAGGGTGGCAGCGTGTAAATCAATTTTACATTTATTTAATTGAAAGTTTTGACATCGCCTGTTTGACGTGTTTTCACGATGTTGTTGCTTATTTAAAATGTTTCTTAAAACTTGACAAGCATCTCTCACTTAACAACAGCAATCATACGTAATAAGCGTTTAACGCATAGATCGATTCATACAATGTTTTTGCGAAGAGAAAATTCTAATTGCGAGGTAGTTTAGGATAGAAGCGGTGAAAGTATTGTCGAACGCCGAGAGTGAGAATGTCGATGAAAAAGAAGAGAATGAAAATGAATTTAATTTGAAAGAGATTCGAAACAAAAAAGCCAAAAGCTCGTGTCGAGAAAGCTATGTGCACGCAAAAGTTAAGAGTAATTACTGAGAAATGATAGGTGAGTCTCTCTAAGCATACACTGAATCAAAAAATAATGAACTTCAGCGAGGTGAAAGCAGGAGAGAGCGAGCGAGTGAGAGCGAGAGAAAAAATTTGGGAATCCAAATTTGGGAAAATTTGATAATGTAATTACCGATTGATAACCGAGAGAATTTTTGCGCTAAAGGTCAGAATACTCGACCGACTTGGCCATTGACATTTTACTTTCTTCTCTTTTTCCTTTTTCATTCTCACAAACATATTTCTCACATTATATTCTGTCATAGAGGACTCGCTACGACACACTCGTTTGCTTACGACGCATTCTAAAGCGAATGTACAAATATAATTTGGACGAGCAATGTTCAAATTTCTTTTCTATCGTCGAGTTTTGTTTCCACGAATACTGCATTAAGTATGGCTAATATGAATTGAAAAAAAAGAGAAAATAATGGGAAATAGACTGCGTGCCATTCATTCATAACAGTAATCATGCGAACGGTAATTGGCTTATAGAACTTTCTTTGCTCGCAACATTCACTTGTTGTCATACCCAAATGATTTTCTCTTAAGTTCACATTTGATCGTAAAAAGTGCACGTTAACGCATCAACGTTTATTAATCCTAATATTTTCCGCGTTCCTACACACACTCGATTCCGTTTGCATTTAAAACATACTCACACTACATAAATCGTAAAAATGGTGCACTCAACATTCTACGGCTTCTTCTTCTTCCCTACCACCATCACTGCCGATAAAATAACAATAATCACCGGCGGCGAACTATACTTTTCCGTACATTCGCAGACGGTGTTTGATCTTTTCAAATTCAATTTTCAGTGAACACACCTACGCTCGCTTCTTTCTGGCTGCGAATTTCGGCCGCCGAATAATAGAGAAAGCGAGAGCAAAATGTATGCAAAAGTTTCGTGCAGACGCTTTGTCGCGCAACATTTGTTCTCGCCTATCGAAGAAGAAAGTGCGCTTAAATGAAACCGATTATTACTTTTCTCCATTGCACAAACAATGGCATTCGATTTTCCTCGCTTTTCCAGCATGCAAACAAAAATGCCAGAAAATAAAAAAAATCGCATTCAATGTAAGGCAGATGTGTCACAAGCGAAGCCACCAAGCAATAGACCCCGAAATCGCCTTAAGCTCATTTAGCAGTCAACTGAATATCTAATAATGGTAAGAATTCTCTCACTTGTCGCCGGAGTACAGTACGAACACGTAAACATTGGCGATACTGAAGATAAGTAAGCGAATCTTTACGTACAAGAAGAACAAAGTAAAATTGACTGCGAAAAGTAAGAAGCGATGAATTCACAATTTTTCAACGCGTTGTAATCTGAAAAGCGTTTTTTCTTTCTTTCTCTCGTTTTCTCAGAGATACATTTTTCGATATATTCACTTATCCATAAAACATAAAAAGATAATTTATCTTTCGCGATACAAAAGCAGAGAAAGAGCGTTTGTTGTTTTCTCGATACTTAATAATAATAAATCTTGAAACGAAATTTAAGCTCGGTTTAATTTCCTGCTTTTCAATGAAAAAAAAAAGTAGAAGTAAAGAAACGAGAAGAAACTTAAGCTCTACTTTCCGAGAAAGAGAGAGTGCAATTAGCGATTATACTTCTATGCATAATCTTTAATGAGTTTAAACGTTTTTTCTTCTTATTGTTATTACGTTTTAAATATTATGTTTTAAATGCCTTTTTTGACCCTAAAAATACTTTCGTACTACTCTCTACAGAAAAGAAACAAGTTTCACTGAACAAACTTTACAAAAGTTATAATATTCATAATTTAACTGTTATCTATAGTATTATACTGCGTACGCGCTTATTTTAACGCACCGTTTGCGGATAAAAAAGCGAAAGAGAGCGGTGGACTTTTGGTCAGCAAACTTTTTGCGAACGAAGAAAGAGAAAAAAGAAAAGAATTGAGTGAAGAAAATAAACTTTGAAATGATAACGAAATTAAAGCGGGCGAAAAGCTACTTTTTCACTTCGAAATATGCAAAAACTTTTTCTCTTCTGTTTTTTTTTACGCGAAAGTAATTTAGCGATAAAAATCTTTGCCAACATCATTTTCGTGCAAAAAGTCAACTGAGAAACATTTTCTTCAAGAGTTGAGAAACATTTCTTACCAAGATTACAGTGTATGTCAAAAAAAGGTAACGGTTTATTCCCTGTTTTGTGCGAACAGATACACTAATTGTAAAAACAGGATATGATTGAGAAATGAGCAGCGATTCCTCTCTTTCTCTCTCTCTCTCTCTCTCTCCACTCAAATACAGGAACTGTTTTCGCTTTTTTCACCACGCTTTGCAATACACAGGCAAAAGTTAATTACTTTTTTGGGCAAAGTTAACTGCCGCCTATTCGCATTGTCCGAAAGCGCAAATTACCATTGCTTTTGCACTGTCTAAAAATTCAATGGATTTTGGCGAGAATTGTGAGCGTACAGCGGCAATACGCGCAAACACAAATGCATAAAAAGAGTAGTGGAAAACAGAAATTTTCTTAGAATTAAAAAAAAAATCAACAGAACTTACCGATGACTTGAGTAAAGATGTAAAACGTTTCGCACGACAGTGAACAATTTGCTTGCTTGACTTAAAATGTGTCCTCCGTTCACATTTTGACACGAAGCGAATGTTTTCCATTTCAAGCGACAGTAAAATCGAGCGTTTTGTTCAATGGTACATAACGCGAGTGGCAATTGAATGATCACATCCGATGACAAACGTAAACCGAATGTCGATAACCAATTTTGGACATATAAAGCGCAGCTCGCGGCACCCACTCGCAATCCACTCTCTTTAGCTTCTGCCTGCAATTCAACAAACTCTATTTGTCTGTATTTTAGGTCGTCGAAAGCAGGAGTAACAAGTTGCTGTAATCATCCACAACTTCGCAATACCCGTTTCCCCACACTGCTGACACCTGCAATACCGACGGTTTCACCAGTCACTGTCTCTCGCTCTTCTGCTTTGCTTATTCTTAAATTCTTCCAGTCGTATTCATTTAAAAGGTTTCCGCTCGTCGAGCAGCGAAAGCCAACCAAATTCGCTTCACTTCTATACTACTCGTCTCGCAAATGAACACCTTCTCACAGACCTGCTATTCTTTCGCTCCGATCACTTCTTTACATGTTCTTTTTCACTAATTTTCGCATTCTTTTTACAACTTTACTGTACCTTTAGCACTCGGCCGCCACTCTTCTCAAATGTTTTCATTTTTCGCTGAATTTTTCATTGAAACAATAAAAATGAGATCAAATCCCACACTTCTTATTTGCATTTATAAGTAATGTCCTCATTTTTTTTTACTTTCATAAAAAAGATCCGTTCGCAGAGTTTGTCTCTTGAAAATTAATGCACTTTCAACTTTGAACAATTGCTTTTCGATATTTATGATTTCATTTTTTCATGTGTGTGTATATGCAGTAATTAAATAAAATAAATGCGATCAATTTAACCGTTCTGTATACTGTTTTCGTGTAAGGCTTCCCATTTAAGGAAAGTTTTCTCGTAAATTAGATGAATGTAGTTAAAAGTGAAAAAGAAAAGTAAATAAATAAATTGAGGACAAAATTGGATTCGACAAGCGGTAACGGTTGAAATAAGCAATCTTTGCTTATAATACATACCATTTCAATTGCAAATGAAATTAGTTTACTTTAAAATCAAATTACCAGTTTTTTACGAGCTGTGAAAAACCGTCCATTTGATAAAAACAGATTGAATTTTTCATTTTACATTTAAAATTAAAAGTTTGTCGAATTGAGGAACAAAATCGTTTTCACAATGAACTTGACGACTTCAATTACTACTTTCATTTTCCTTTTCTTTCTTTTTTAAATGCAGTCGTTATTTCAATCGTATTCACCTAATTACAGCTCATTAATGCGTACATTTTGTATGCTAATAAATTACAATAATTTTAAAGCTAATTGCAAATCAACTCTTGACAATTGATCGACTAAATTACATGACAATTAAACTCTTGATTTGTTTGTTTTAATACAAATCCGGCTGTCGACACCGATTCTCTTTTTTCGTATTCTTCGCGTGCATTTTAAGCAAATCCATCACTTCGTTGTCGAACTCTTTCGGCGTCGGTTTCGCATTCACCGCCCAATAATAGATATCCCATTCATTGTCGGCGTTATTGATAAGAAAATCGTAAAGTTCTATTTGTCGCTCGTCGAATGCGTTCAAATACTTGTGAGCAAATGTACTCAGAAGAAGATCGTTTTCGAGTATTCCACGTTTACGGCTTTGATACAAGAGACGAGCTTTTCTCGTTTCGAGCGTTTCATTCGAACGAAGCGTCGAAAGAAAACGATTTCTGAAAGCCGCTTTCGTTAAATGCGTGACTCTTCGCGACGCCATTGCTGCTTACAGTTTGACCTCTGTTCTTCGGCGCGCTTTTCAAATTTTCACCTTTTGTTTGAAAAAATTTATAAAATTGGTGAATGGATGCGGCTTATGCCGGCGATCGCCTTTTACAGTTTCCGTCAGCATAAAGAACTGTTTTACAAAGGACATGAAAAAATGAGCATCGTTGTCCGTACCAAATTCCTCGATTCAAGAGCTCGAAGCAGCAAACAATATTACCCACTTGTGCTTTTTTGTGTGAAATTTAAATTTTTAATTGTTTCATGCTTTTTAAAAGTTTAAATTTTCATTTTTAAATTTGTTCTAAGAGGCAATTTATCATCTTCAAAAACAATGGTAAATTTATTGCGGATTTCACTTGATTTTTATCGCTTTCGATTGAACAATAAAACTTTTTTAATTTTGAATTATTTCGGCGAACGCTTCTCATTTCTAAAATTGTTACTGACTCATGATAATAACATTTTCTTAAACTTTTAGCTACGCTTTATCGTTTTGAATAGCTTGTATTGTTTATTTTTAAATATTTTCTTTTTCAAAAAATTTCTTATTTATCGTCACGGCCAGACTGAGAACTACGTTTAGTTTGACTGGACCCAGAGAAGCTTGAAAAAAGAAACTTTCGGACACACGTCGTACGAATAAAAGTTAAATGCGATCGCACACCCAGTTTAAAAGCATTAATTTGTGAAAACGATTTTCTTCAGTTTAAAAAAGTTAAAATGCGACTGATTAAATGAATTGAGATAAGAATGTTGTTTCGCACAATGAAAATGGAGAACGAACGATAAGGAAAACATGAAATGTGAAGAGCTAGGCAGCGAACGAAAATGAAAAATAAAAATCATAAAAAATAAAATTGAAATTATTAAAGATATTAAAATTTAAAATAAAGCAAACGTTACATGAATATATAAGATTTCGCAACTAGAGACAATAATAAAATAGCAAAATTGTTTTTTAAAATATTTCAAACCGCTATTTATGTCATTGATCGCTTGTTTTTCATGCATCTGCTCGCAATCGAAGCCATCTTCTTCATTTGCAACTTTAAATGAGTATTCAATAAATATTGTGCTAACAAGAACAGCATTCGCAAAATATTTTTTCGCTGCTATGCTTAATCAATATTTTTAATGTCTGTCAATTTTCATTATTGAAAGTTAATTAAGAAAACTCTCGTTTCCTTTAATAAATTAGTTCGCTTCATTCGATTTTGAAGTTTAAATTTTTAATCAATCATTAAGTAAGCGGCGTTAAGCGTGAAGTTCAAAATGCGTGCAAACAATGAATGCAATTTAAAATTTTCGTTTGCGTAGCTTTTCGGTTTTCGGAGAAACAGAAAATATTTTTAGAATAATGAAAGATGAAAGCGAAGAAAGCGGAAGAAGCGGTAGTAGTAGAACTGATCGCGATTCATCTCGTCGATATCGTCGAGTGTATAAAACATTGAAACGTTTGATTAGAGACATAAGCAGAAAAGAGAGAGAACTGAGTGCGTTGAAAGCAATGGTGAGTGAATCAATGCGGCAAATCGATGAAATCGAAGGATTTCCGCGGAAATTGCGTAGACAAGACGCCGGACCGTCGACGTGCAAGTTTATATTCAAATGGCTCATAATTTTGCTATGTATACTCGGATTCATTCTATTCGGTGCCGGTTTCGCAATCGATCAGGGATGGGTTTCGGTCAAAACAGTGCATCACATTCAAAAGTCAATTAATGAAACCATACGAAAAGCAGCTTCAGATATGAAAAAGAAATTTTAAAATTTTTTGTTAAAATGTGATTTCAAATAATTAAAAAAAAAAATCTGCTTAACAAATTTCACTCCGAATGCATTCTGCAGCTCATGACATTGATTTTTCAATGCATTCATTTGAATAAATCAGCATAAGTGTGCAAAAGCTGTATTGTCGAAAAGCCTTTCTCGATAAAAATATTTGCTCGATACGATCACAAGTCGTGAGTTACTCTACTTATCTTTTATCTCTCAAGACGAACACGCTTGAAACATTGCATTTTTAATTTTTAAAAACGAATTAACTTTTTTTCTTTAAATCAATGCCAAATTTTCATTTTTATGTTCGTGTTTGCTTTCAGCTTTTCGGGTCACAAAATAAAAATTGCGCTCAATTCTTCGATTAAGAAAGTAAAGTCGTACTTCAAAATAATACAAATACATATCGAGTGAGTTTGAATATGAATAGTTTGTAGCTTAAATGTAAAAGCATTTCCTCAGGTATAAAGCAATAAATATAAACAAGTTTTTGAAAGATAATAATTTTTGTTCAAAGCAAATGAAAACGCGAGAAGAATGGACTTTCTGCTCAAATCGATAAAAAAGTCGATGGCATTTATTTTTGTAAAAAAAGGCGGGCTTGTAAGCAATAAATATGGTCAGTCATAAATAATGTTATTAAAAAGCAGGTATTTTGTTACTGAAAAATTTAAAAAATAAATAAGTTCCAATAAATTTTCACTCTATCGAGAACGTGTGTGTGTGTATGTTACATATAAAATAATGTGTTGGGTGAAACACCTTTGAAAATCTTTTTCTCTTTGATTTTTAATTCAAATGAATTCAAACGCATTCCAAGTGTGAAGCTTTCAAATGCTTGTTTTTAAGCTGTTAAATTTAAAATATTTGCCAAAGTTTAAAGTTAAAAATTGACTTTAAAAAACTCAGCTTGTGCTCCTTTTCGCTGTTTAGTGTTGAAAATTAAATTTTTAAAGTTTTTCTTCTCTCTCTCTCTCTCTCGCTCTCTCTGTTTCTTTCACTCTCGATTATTAAAAGGAGCGAGCGAGAAAGAGAACGTCGAGATCGCCACCCCTTCGTTAGGAACAAGATGATTTATTACACTCATGAAACGTTTTTAACTCTCATTTTCGTTATTCTTTTAAAATCAACTTTTAAGATAGAAAGAATTTCATTTTTAAATAATCTTTAAAAAAAATTAAGCGCCAAAAAACAAAGTTCAAACATTAAATTAATGTTCAAAATAAAACTTGCTGTAAAATAAAAAACAAGTGGGCTGAAAAAGGCTGAAATTGATTCGGCTTCAGACACCGGCGAACAAATTGCACAACGCTATCGTGATCAAAAATCGTTCACTCGTTTTCATCGTTAATTCAACAACGATCATTTATAATAGACGAATGAATGAGTGAATAGCTTTTTTTTTATTTTAGAAAACAAACTTTTCTTCATTAATTTCTTTCGACACACGATCGCTGACAAGCGAATGATGAGCGAAACGATCTACGCAATGTCTATAATTTTTTATTCAAGCGCAGCGTCTTTTTAACATCCTCAAATTTTCAGAATAACGCCAATTATTCTATAAAAACTTTTGATAATATGCGGCTTGCTGTGAATATTGACCAAAACATTGTTGAGTAAATTTTAATTAAAGGTAAAAGTTTGATGAATCAATTTTTTAAAAAATGTTTGATAGTTGTTGCGATAAAAATTTAAACAACGCTTTCATTTTTTCTAGATTATGATTGTTATTTAAAAAGTAAATTTTGTTCCTTGTTTTCTTTTTTTGAAGATCGCGATAACAAACACATTAAGTATAATTATAAGTTTTTTTTCGTTGCGATTGTAATTGTCTTTGAAAACGCTTTGTGAATTTATAAATTATCTTAGACAAACGACGCTTCGACTACAATCAAAAAATTAAATTTGAATTTAAATCAATATTGAATGTGAATGATTTAAAGCATTTGTGACGATTATTACGTCGAAGAAGTTTAATTATAAGTAGAGATGTAAACTTTTGTGGAAAAATTGTAAAAATTTTTTTTCAGAAAATTTTCGGTCAGAAAACTGCAAATTTTTGTTTTATTCAATTTTATGACACACGTGAAATTTTAGTTTGTGAATTTTGTCAACCGTTTATATTTAAAATAATTAATTTTAATAATATTTTACATTTAGAGTGTATTTGAATAAAATTTAGAGCTGTTGCCATGCATAATGCACCTCTTATCCACTCGTTTTGAACTCCTTCATTAATGCTGGACTCAAAAGTAGTTTTTGTCACTTAAATTTACTAAAAAAAATCTCTAATGTAAGTAATCTTGTGTTTTTCAAAACCACATGTTAGTTAATTGATTAAATCGTTTATGATTTACTTTTTTATTCGAGTCGAGTTGTGTTTCTTTTGAAAAAAATCTGTCGCTAATGATTGCTGCAACCACTTTAAGCGTCGAAACTGTTAATTATTTAATCATTTTTTACAATTTTATCCAATTATTATTGATTCATTGAATTTTATAAATTAAAAGCTTTTTATAAATTTTTCTCCTTGACTGTTTTATCTGCAGCCGCTAACGCAATCATAAACAAGGTGATTTTTGTGAAAGTCGCATGATTTGAAATTTAGGAAAGGTGAAGAAAATCAGGTAATCGTGGCTCTTGCGAAAAGTTGCAGGGAAAAGAAGTGAAAATCGAAACAAGTTTGAACCGTTATAATTGATCATTTCAGTGAACAATAATACAAGATCAATCACACAAATCGAAACAATCTCAAAGCATAATTTTCTCAAAAAGAAGGCAAAATTTGAGATCTTTAATCAGATTGCATAAATTTTAAAAAACCGATTTTATCTTAATTTAAAACGGAAAAAGAGGCTCAAAAAAATTCCGGTTGAAAAGTACTGAAAAATATCAATTATCCACGAGTAAATCTATTGTTTTAGATTTTTTTAGTTTTTTACACGACAATGGATTGCCACTAAAAGATTAAAGATGCAGCGAGCGTACTTAATATATTATTTCTAAACAGAAATTGTTTCTGCATTGTACCAGCAATTTTTTCATGCGGATATGAAGAAAACAAAGATTTATCTTAAAGATTTTTTAAGAGATTTTTAAAATTTTAATATGAATAAGTAATTAATTATTTAAATAATACTCTCGCACCAAAACTAATGAAATCCGGAAGCAAAACTTAGGACAACGTGCGGAATGGCTAAAAGATTAGTGGTTTTGGATACTGTTTAAGATACATTGATGATTTTTGTTTTAAAAATGCGAGATGTCAACTCATGTTTCTCATTAAATGGAAAGACACTGAAGATCTGAATTAGTTAGATTGTAAACATAAAATGCCCACAAGTTTGGATTCTCTTTTATGAGATATCATTTTGTTCGCTAACAAACAAATTTGAATTTGTTATGTTTCTTGCTCGAACAGTCACGTTTGATCTCGATTTTCTTCTCAAATCACATCGCGAAAGAGGTGCTATTGCATCACAAAATTTTCCAAAGCGCTCTAATAAATGTCAACCATTGTCGTCTTTTTCGCAAATCAAATGAAGATGAAAATCTTATAACTTGTGTTTACTCTATTTAAGTTACCATTGATTCTATTTGGCTTTTATTAAGAAGCATTTGTAAATGAGAACGTAGGTCGAATACGAAACTCGTTATTTCTTAAAATTTTATTCATATTTATGATAATGTTTTTCTTTATTTTAAGTCATTTAAGTATTTGAAGTCATTTTTCCCTCACGAAATTCAGCAAAAAAGATTCTTAGGAGCATGTTAATTAATTTTTCTTTTTTATATTTCATTAAATAGCTTTAAACCTTCACTAAAACTTTATTTCCTCGTTTCGGATGCTTTCATTCTTTGCGAAAACTCCACAGCTTCTACAGTCGACATTGAGAAGACTGTCGTTTTGCTAATTGGAGAAAATTTTTAAAACTTAGAGAATCGTTTTTTCGCCCCTCCGCGTAGTCTCTATTAGAGATCGACATATCTAGATTCTAATTAATTAGAGTTCAAATGTAAATATAATGAGTAGCCTTCCAAACTCCATTCGGACGGTTGCAATCTTTCTATTCTACTTTGAAAGTTTGAAATAAGTTTTTTAACTAAAAAAACAATCGCAAAAATCTTTTCGACCGCCGTCACCTCTTTGTCTATCGTGTGGTGTGTTCTTTTTCTTATTTGGCGCGCAAAAACCAATCTCTCGATTGGACGAAAGCTCGCTTTCAATCGCCTGCGAAACGAATCAAAGAACGAATGCAATCGCGTTGAAAAGAAGCGAATTGCGAACGAAAACAAACAAATTCCTTGTTTTCGATCTTTTCTTATTTATTTTAAAGTTTGAGTTTTTATTTCGAAAAATGTCGTTCATGGCGTCGAATTGTTGCGGCTTTCAAAGCGAATGGTTTTCTGGTTTATTCAAACACTGCGATCCTTTCGAATGTAAATTAAAGCAGCTGTCAATTTGTTTACGTTTTCATTTTGTTTTTATTTTAATTTCGTTTTTTTACTTTTCAGTTTATTTATTCGTTGACTTCATTTTTCACTCTTTTACTTCGCAATTTTATGAATAAATGAACACTGAATTTGATATTTGCTCACAACGAACAGGTTGCTGCGGCTGCTGTTCTGCGCTCAGGTCTCGATACAAACGATTAGTGGACAATATTTTTCCTGCAAATCCTGAGGTGAAATTCGACGATATTTTGTTCTCTATTCATTTCAATATAATACTTTCATTCGAAGGATGGTTTGGTTAAATCAAACATGGAAAAGCTTACATTTTACGCGCTCTCATCGCCTGAAAAGCTGGACAGAATTGGCGATTATTTGGCTCAAAGAGTAGCTCGAGATTTGGCCAGACACAGGGTCGGGTAAGTGTTTATTTATTTGTTTGTTTGCTAATTTATTTCGATAATAAATTTCACTTGCCTTTCTTTTATCAGATATGTGATAATCGCAATGGAAGCCATGGATAAATTGTTAGAAGCTTGCCATTCTCAGTCGCTCAATTTGTTTGTTGAAAGTTTTCTAAAAGTGATACAGCAATTGTTAGAAAGTCAGGATCCAAACATGCAATTGTTGGCTACCCATTCGGTAAAAAAAATTTCAAAACAAAAGTTTTTCACTTATATTTAAAACTAGTTCGTGAAATTTTCAAATATTGAAGAAGACACTCCGTCTTATCACCGTCGATACGACTTTTTCGTTTCAAAATTTTCTTCTTTATGCCACAATGCTTCGATTGAGTACAAGACTCGAAAAATGTTGAGACTCGCAGGTTTGAGTGGTCTGAAAGGAGTTATTCGGAAAACAGTTAGCGACGATTTACAAGTAGATATTTGGGATGAAACTCACATGGAAAAAATTGTTCCATCCCTTTTATATAACATGCAAGACCAGGAGATCATTGCTAATGCTGAAAGTACAGAACCTTCTCCGCATGTGGTAGCAGAAGAATGTTTACGCGAGTTAATTGGGCGTGCCACTTTTGGCAATATTCGCTCTGTAATTAAACCCGTTTTAAAGCATTTAGATAATCATAAGCTTTGGACGGCAAATTTTCCGAACGAATTTGCCATACATGTTTTCAAAATTATAATGGTTTCAATTCAATCTCAACACTCTTATGCGGTTATACAAATATTGATGGGGCATTTGGATGAAAAGTGTAAACATCGACCAAACGAAGTTGTCGAAACTACACCGAAAGTCCGCACTGGTATTGTTGTTGTGTTATCGAGCATAATTGCTATTGCGGCAGCTGAATCTATTGGTCCATCCGTTCTTGAAATAATCAACTCCTTGTTAAATCATCTCAGAAACTCAATTAATGTATACCAAAACTCTAAGAACGCTGAAGAGGAAAAAGAATTTCAAGAAACAGTTATCAATACTCTTGGAGAGTTTGCTAATAATTTACCAGATTTTCAGAAGATCGAAATCATGATGTTCATCATGAGTAAGGTTCCGCCGACCTCGTCACGATCTCAGGCTGATATCCGTCTACAAGATATTCTTCTAAAAAGTTTATTAAAAGTCAGCACTAAATATAGAACCGTAAATCTAGCACAAGCTTTTCCAAATTCATTTTTAAATCCACTTCTTGCTATGTCTTTGGCTGCAGATCCTCACGTGAGATTAACAGTACAACGTATATTTCAACAGTTAATCGACCGTCATAATAATTTACCGAAATTAGAACAACCAAGAAGTCTCGAACCCTTGCCGACATTTATAATGGAAAAAGCATATAGACAAGATTTGATGTTCATGAAGAAGCATGGTATTGAATTACTTTGTCATATGTATCAAAACGTTCAATTTGAGAACAATACTAGTGATAATTACGACGCAATTTATACCACTTTGGCGCTTTTGTGCGTGGAAATGAATTCTGAGGAAGCCTTAACTGATTTATTGCGTTTGATGTTTGCAATGCAAGATCTAACGTTGAATGGATCATTTTCGGAGGAAAAGAATGCTGCAATTCATAGATTGATAGCCGGCTTCTTTCATCTAACCGCTCATTTAACTGCTATTCCTGCTCTCTGTTCTCATGTTGAGCAAGTTATCAAAGAAAGAGAAACAAATGCGCCTTGGATGCTTCCAGAGTTTTCCGATATCAGTAAAAGTGAAGATAAATCCAAAGAGGAATTGTTATTCAATAAAAATGTAATTATGGAAGCACTGAGAAGCACAGGACATGATGTCTCTAGATTGATGACACCACTCATAACTGGAAATGTTGTCGATTCAGGCATGGCTCGAAGCCTAAGTGATTTAAAATCAATCGAAGTTGAAATTGACAGTGCTAACTCTTCACCTGGAACTGGAAGAGTATAAATTTTAAAAAAGCTATCACTTTATTCTCATTTTTCTTTTTTACAGAAATTACCAGAAGAAGGCATTGACTTTCAATCATTTCGCAGAATATTGATTGAACCATTAACTGACGAACAAGATGCTCGTGAAGAAAGACGGGCTCAAATAATCGAAAAATACAAGCGCGTACCATTTGAAGATTTGGTGTCAAGATCAGAAGAGAAAGTAAGCACGCTTTCTTTTCGAGCATTAACTCACCTATTGTTCTAACAAGGTCTCCGAACTTCACAATTGTTTGAATGGCATTTTCGCAAAGCTGCCAACCATAAAATCAGAAAGCGAACAGATGTGTAGAACCAAAGTATTGAACGCAACCACAAGCTTGATTTCACACAGTCCTTTTACTACAATGTGCAATATCGTCAACAGTGAAGGATCACCATTTTACTGTCTTCAGTTTTCCGATTTATTTGTTTATTAGAATTCTGATCATCTGTTTAAAAATTTAAACAGTTTAGAAAAAGTTCAAACAATAAAATGTCTGTCAAATTTAAAAAGAACAGCTTTCAAATTGTTCGCTCATGAATCGAGACAATTCTCTTTTTCTCTTTTGCTCTAATCATAATAGATCTAAAAAAGATATCGGAACAATGAAATAATTTAGTGCAAAAGCTTATGTATTTACCTAGCGCAAGGAGAACTCGATTTCAAAACAAGAAAAAGGCGAACTATTGTTTGCCGAAACTCAACGATACCGAATATTAAAATCTAAGTGCGAAACTTCTGACAATAAATTCCTTGGTGAAAACGTGAAGTTGTGTTTTTGCGAAATATGCTTAAGCACATTTCGGTCGAACCGTCGCCCAGAAGGTAAATGATAGTAAAATATAATTATTATTGATGACGCCAACTTGGAAAATTACTTCCACATAAATGAAGAAAATTCAACAAAAACATTCTTAAGGATTTTTGATGAAGTTTGCTTGAGCACTACAATAGAAGAATGAAAGCTTACAGCACATGAAAAGAGATTATGAAATAATTTTAGAGAATAACTTAAGATCATCATTGATTCACTTACATCCTTTGTCACTCAGACGTATAAACGCACAACGAAGATTAATTAAAAGTCAAATGATGCATTAAACATGCATCATAAAATGCATTTAACAATTAATTTTATTAGACATCCAGTTAAATTATTAAGCAATTATTTACGAAGAGAACAGTAGCCCAAATGAACACTTGTACGTAAACGCCATCGAATGAGAGAAAGCACCAATAAAGATTTATCAAAGTAGATAAAGCGAAAATAACAAACTGATAGAGATAGATGAATCGTGAGTAAACCACGGCATGGCTCGATTGAAAATTGGGAATTGATACTAACAACTATTAGAAAAATATATTCCCTCACGATAAGAAAATAGGTGGGCTAATCAATTTTATTTTTCACGTTTTCACGTACAACACTATTCCGATTTGAACCAATTGTTCAATCAATGTACATTTCACTCCTTACTCTGTTTTGGTTTTCAAGCTTTTAAGAAACGAAAAAGTTTAAACTTATTGTGTTCACACTTTCGATCGACTATCCGAGTGTAGAGAAAAAGTTCCTTATTTTTGTCCCTTATTAAATGAAACCAAAACGCGGCTAATTTTTGGATACTTTTTTACTTAATTCTAGCCTAATATTACATAATGATCGAGTTTGTGGACACAACGTTTCATGCAACTTTTCTTATGAATCAATCTTTTGATGGATTGTTTACGATGAATGCGTTGAAAGGTGGAGAAAGTAGCTTTAAAAACTGACCTCTGCGACAAAGACTGACCCTGTGACCGCGTTTTCTTCTTATTTGTCCATTTCCCTGTTATTTAACGAAAACAATTTCTTTGAATATGACTATGAGAGGTTGGCTCAGTTTTCGTCCCTCTTTTCACTTTCCATATAAAAAGAAGTCGCGATGAAAGTGAAACGCATATTTTCTGCAATCGCTTTCTTTCTCACGCATTTTCAATCATGAATAGCTTAGCGATATTCACTTTGTTCGCTTCCATCGCTGTCATCTTGTGCGCTTACCCATATGGTCATTACGGCCATCATCCGTATGGTCATTACGGCTATTCAACTCATGTTTACCATGGTGTACCTCTCCATTACGGCTACGGATATCCACACCATGCTCATGGATATGGACATCATGGTTACGGACATGGTTATGGACACCTAGCACATCATGGACTCTTTGGACACGGCTTGCATCATGGATATGGCCACGGATATGGACATGGTTATGGCCATGGACACCATGGGTTAGGCTATTTGCATAAATCTGCTTGATCACATCTGCTTTCAGTTTGTTAATTTATTTAATCTGCAAATTGTTGCGTGTTTTCTAAAATTTTAAAATTCATGTTTTGAGTTTGAGAATAAATAAACAAATAAATTATTAATGGTTCCATTGCAGCAAAGTTTTGCGCAGATCATATGTCTTTATACAATTCTCTAATCTGATTGACCCAGACAAGAAAATGAGTGACGCGTGTGTACACATCGGGAAATCCTGGTTTCGCACATCCAGATCCGAACGACGTGATGCCAGCTAAATGCCATTGATTACCCATTTTACATTGGAGCGGTCCTCCGGAGTCTCCCTATGAGTAGCAATCGTATTTAGCAAATTAATCGTTTGAATCAATGTTTTTTACATGACAGGTGCCTTTGCCTCCTTCTTTGGTGCCTGCACACAAATGCCAATTCCTGATGCTGATTTTAAATTTGGGAAAGTATGCGTTATGGCAATCGCTGTTGTCAAACACTTGAATTTTCACTTTTTGAAGAATGTCCGCTCCTTTTTTGTCTGCCACACAACCAAAATGCAAGTGATTAAATTCAAAATATTATTCATTGCGGACAAAGCAATAAAATTTCATTTCCTTTAAATGATAATAATAATTATTTTCTATTTCTATGTGTGTAAAAGTGAATATGATCACATATTTCAAACGTAAATTCGCTGCGATTAAAGTGAGTCCATTTAAAAAAAAAACAATAAGCTTAAAGTTGACAAATTAAAATTCCGCATCATTAAATTTGGCCCATTTTTTGCGTTATATTCGTAGAAAAACGAAACAAAAAAAAATGAAAAACTTGGTTTGAATCGAGTGTGAATTCATAAAATTATCATTTACGATGTATAATATGATATTATACGCATTTGCTTATTTTAAAAAACTAATTTTAAGAAATTTTTTTGTCAAACGAATGAACTTCAATTTTTTAGCTCTTTTAAGCGCAGTTGAATAGTAATTTAAAATTCATTTTCATAGTTAAGCAATGTTTTGAAATGTATTTTCAACTGCTATTTAAACTGGCGAATTGTGCGTGAGGTGATGAAAGAAACTGTCAGCACTTTACTAATTTCAAAAGGGAAAATGATTTCGCTTTTTTACGCAAGATTTTTTGCTCATTTTCTCTTTCAAATGATACTCTAATGGTTCAAATTATTAAATTTTCTCATGCAAATAAAACATTCGTAAAGCGTTTTCAGTTATTTCGAATTGTCAAAATTTTAAAAGCTTAATTATAACTTGAAAGTCAATGCTAAACGAGCGATTCGAGCAAAATTTTAGTTTTCTTTCTCGTTCGCTTGCTTTTAATTAATTTTGCGCTGATTTGGAGCAAAGTTTTTCTCCAAATCCTTGTTTACTTCGTCCATAATTGACTGTATTTAAAGTTTAAAGTTTTTGAGTTGACAAGAGGCGAAGAAACAATTCGAAAGATACAATCCGATTAGCAGAGAGATGGAAGAATAAATTGCACACGAAAATATTCAAAAATGTTCAAAGCTATTTGGGTCGTCTTCGAATCCGATCATCTTACTTGTGAATTAGGAAACTTCTGACTAACTTTAGCTTAATTTGATCGAAAAAATTTCGACGATCAGCGATAATTGATTGTAAAACGAGAACTTTGAAGCTATTAAACTCGGTCTGATAGGTTGTCAACAAGAAAATTGGCTTTTAAATGAATGCTAATAAAAACAATTCTCATGGTATTTACAACTAGCGATACGATTGATAACGACGGCGACGCTAACGATGATACAAACAAACGAATTGAATTCTAAAAACGCTTCGGTCAATCCTTTTTCGAATCCGTTTTCGTAATAATCGCGGTTAAAAGAGAAGAAATATTTTAAAAAGTAATAACAAACTGATCGCGAAGCGAACATTCATTTGATTTGCGAAATGTGAGCAGCTAAAGGAAAAGACAGGTTCGAGTAGCGTCGAGTAAAGTCTTTTTGCTGCGCGCCCTTATTTTTTGAACAACTGTATTTTCAAGATCATTTCGCAAATGCAAAAGTTTTTCAGCTTTAAAGTTCGACTAAAACAATTCGCCAATTTTAAGCTAATCGACAAATTCCGATCGTCAGATTCTCACGTTCTTTCTTCACTTCGCAATTTTTTTTTCCTCGAATGATTGAATTGTTCGCTCTAAAAATTAATTTTCCAATGCTGAAAAAATTCAAAACTTGCGTATTCTTATAAGATCGAAAATGTTGTTTTTTAATATTTAAGAAACGGACATAAATTTGAATAAAGCGAAAACATTTATTCACTCACTGTAATCGACTTTTCCCCAACCGGTTGCGACGCATTCGCGATCGGTGAATTCAATTTCGGTCGACGCCGGTAAGCATATAGGCGAGACATATTCGTTCACTTCGACCGGCTCGGACAATTTCATCAGCGCAATATCGTTGTCATAGCCTCTATACCATGGATAATGAAATACGCGCGACACTGAATATGTTTTTTCATATGTTTCGGTGATTTTTTGGTTGTGTTCGCCAACTCTTACTTCCCAGAAGATGGCTTGTGGAAGGGAGAAGACGGGGCTGTTTCGATGAGTTTCGAGAAGAGAGAGATCAATAATAAGGAATTTATGTTTAGTGTGAATGTTGATAAACGAGCATTTTTTTGTCGAACGCTTAAGGCTCAACATTTTCAGGTTGAATGACACAACGCGAAATGCGTTGAATTTTCAGTTCTCCGAGTCGAAGAACTTGAATTTCGGTAACTATCCGTTGTTTTAAAACTGTTTATGTCGTAATCACTGTTCGCCGCAAAAAAATTATTCAAGCACACTAAACAAGAACTCACTTTAAAATACAGTGAGCAGCGGTCATCACCCAACTTCTATCAATAAGCACACCACCGCACCAATGTCCGACCTTTCCCACTTGAGGATGGGTTAGTCGTAACGATACCTGAGAGAAAGAAATTGAAATTCAAGCTCATTTTAAAGCAATGCTCATTTCTTCAAACTTGCCTGCCACGGCCATTCTCCGGGCATCGATGTGTTTCCGCCGACTATTCGCTCAGTCAATGGACTTTCGTTATTATAGCGATTACTTCCACATTCTGTGACATTTGATGCGGTTGTGGTGGCTGAGAATCAAAGAAAGAATTTCCGATTTTATTGCTCGCCTCGTTTACTTCGAACGAGTTTACCATTTTCACTCGCGTCCGATATTCGAAAATGAAATGGCAAACAAAGAAGAACGATCACCGGTATCATTGTCATGTAAAGAGTAAAGGCTAAGCTAAACCACACACGACCGATTCAGGGCATCAGCACAAATGAATTATTACGAAGATGGTTCGAACGCGAAAATCGTTTCTGACAATGCTTTTCTAGCTAAATAAACTGTACACAAGAGTAAATGCGATTGGCAAAATAGTGACTGTGTGAAATGTCGCAAAATTTTGGGCGAAAGATTCACTTATGATTAAGAAAAAGTTTGTGTGCGACTTTTAAACTCCACCTTTGTCGAAAACCTGCTCGTGTCTGTTTTAAATATCTGGAATTGACCTCCGAATTATCAAAATCCAAAATAAGCAAAAAAGGAGAGAAAAGACGCGAAGAGAGAAGCGAATTTTAAGAATATTGCAAAACGCAGAAAGTGTAATCAAATTCAGCGTAAATTTCAATATCTCCAAAAACTGGATTATTTCTTCTTTTTCGTCTCATTTGAATTGCAAACATGTCGAGTTTCGATATAAATTAAAGTAGTGAGCCGTTAATTTATTGCATGAATGTTGTACATTTTTTCAACGAGTATCAATTTGCGATCAAAAACTCTTTTTGAAGAATTGAATAAAGTTTTTTTACAAATTTAAGCATATTTACGCGTGTAGATAGAAATTCGAGAGGCCGTTGCTTGCGTCGCGGTCAGCGGTATCAGCTCGAGCTGGCCGTTTGAATCGCAATCCAATCGAGAAATTCGGATATTTTTGTGTACACGCCGGGCAGATTTGGCCGCGCACAGCCCACACCCCATGAAACTGCGATGCAGAAAAGAGAAAGAGAGAAAGAGAAATTAATTCACTTGCACTTTGAAGAGCTTTATATGCACCTAATCCGACTAAAGTGGATTTGCCATCGTTTTTCACTGTTAAAGGGCTGCCGGAGTCGCCCTGACACGAGTCTTTTCCCCCGTCTTTGTAACCCGCACAAATCATATTTGAATAAATTATTTCACGTCTTCCAACGGTTTTCATCCACTGTTGGCACGTATTTGAATCTATCACTTCGACGTCTACCTTTTGCAGCACACCCAACGATGCCGGCACACCGTACTGCGTCCTTCCCCACCCGGTCACTGTGGCCATACTCCCGGTGATGTTGTCTGTTTTGTTAGGTAAGCAGACGGGAACAATGTGCTGCTTAAAGTCAACTTCGGTGCTTAATTCGAGCAGCGCGATATCGTTTTGATATGTCGCCGGATTGTACTTTTCGTTCACCACTTTTCTCTTCACACCAAACTCTTCGTGCGCGAATTTCTCTGTCTGCCCTTTTAGATTGTAATCACCGAGCCTTAAACGTAAATTGGTCGCTGGAGTTCTGTGAAAATAGTTTTCACTTGCAAAATTGTTTTTCATTTTCAAGGGTGTAGTCACTTTTACCTGTAAACACAGTGAGCGGCGGTCACTACCCATTTTCTGTTGATCAGCGCTCCTCCGCACGAAATCTTTTGGTTGAAGTACTGTCGCTTCACGACAGCTGCCTGCCACGGCACTTCGCCGAATTTCGCATTCTCGCCTCCAACGATCTTTGAGTTGCGCGTATAGACCTTTCCACATTCTGAAAATGTGCATCGTTTTCATAAGCTTTTCTCACTCAAAAAGAAATAAGAAATCCCCACCAGGATCGTGTAGTATTCCGGCTGGTGAAACTTGAGTTTGTTGAGGCACACAACAGCTCCAAAATAAGCCACCACTGCACAAATCTAGGATCCTCTTGCCCTGAAGCCAGCAATTAAACCCGAAGCCGCAAGGATAATCCGCACCCTGATAGCTGCACTGTTGTGGAAATGCTGCGATTTTTTGAAGTAAAAATTTTTGCGAAAAAATTAATCAAAAAACTTTTCCACTCGAAGGTAAACTAAGCAAACTTTTACGAGAAAAGGTTTGATCGATTGTAAAAAAAAGTGTAACACTTTTCTCGCAAATATTTGCTACAAAATCTCACACAAAACGAATCTGGCAATGTTGAGCAAACTCCAAAGTGCATTCAACTGTTTCGGATCTTCGTCCTGCTTTTGAGGTTTGGTTAGTAATGCTAATTTTGAGGTCCAAAACTTCCAATTGCTGCTTTTCGGTAATTGACAATTAATTAGGTTTATAGCGACAATGACTAGGAGTGAAGGGATGACTTTGACCATCCTATTTGCATAGAAAAAAGAGAGAAAAAAAAACGATTCATGAATTAAATTAAAATCATTCTTCTGCCACGATGCAAAATTGATGCTAGTCGCTCTTTACAGTAATCGATCTTAAATAGATTGTAGTTAATTGCGGCATGAAATTCAATAATATTCACAATTTGAAATTTAAACAGGAAAAGTCACGCAAAAGTGGCGAAGATGTAAGGAAAATGAGGTGTTTTCCGGAAGAGAGTTTCGAATTGAATTCATAAAAATCAACGCGACCGACCCATTCTGCTTTATCGCCTCTTTAATCTAATTATTACAACTGTTTTTAAAAGTATTTCGCGTTAATTAAAGCATAACATGCAGCAAAAAGTTTATTAAAGGCTAAAATATTAATAAATTAAATTTTTAGGTTTTAATTTATTTCATAATTAAAACACTGAGTTTAAAATCTTTCGCTGCATATTAAAACTGACGTTTTAATTACAAGCTTTTAGCGTTATCAAGCTGAAATATATTAAAACGTGAATTTTAATTTGAAGCGAAAATTTTCAAAAAATCAAAAAAAATTGCGAAAATTTTGTAAACATCAAAAGCGTAGAATAAGCAAAAAGCTGATAAAATTTGGTGCAAAGAACATGCGAAAATAAAATGAAAACTTCGAATATGTTGAGATCAGAGTGTGAAATTGAAATGCGATAGTAAATTGATAGCGAGATTGAAGAACGTTCAATTGAAAACAAAGTGAAAGAGGAAAAATAAAAAATTTTCGTACCTGTAGTGTCCGACGGACACATAAACGCAGCGCTGATTACCAGATGAATTACTGTTGGACAATGGTCATCTTCTTTTTAGTTTATTTTTTATTTCGACGCGAACAAAAACGAAAGAATTATTTCGTTGACATTGACTTTGAAAGTTGAAGTGAAGAGTGGGAAGACAGAAAAACTTAATTATGCCATCGGATCGGAAAAATGGGTTACAAACATGGACCAGAAGTTTTTGGCCTTCCCCTTGGCGTAATCTGGCTCTTATTTCGCGATGTATTGAGAGTAGGTCACAGCAGCAGCGGCGGCGGCAACAACAACATAAATCTGGTTGGCTACTCACTCATCCGTACACTGCCTTTTAAAACATCCTCCGATTTTTTTGGGTGCTCCTCTTTGTCTTTTCATCTTTAACACACTCGCTTACTATTTGCACAATAATAAAGCTTCGCTTCTAAACCGTAACCCGTGAACGCACTATTTTGTTCTTACTTTTCGTTGCGAGACGAGTGACAGCGGCGCGGCGAATTGTTTTCTTGCCGCGCAGCAAATCTCTTTGTTAATTTGGTGCTTAATAAGCCGTCAAAGTGTTGTGTGTGTGTGTTTCGCTTCCAAACAAACGTGTACAACTTTTCATTGCTCCTTTAGGGAAACATATCGTCTGCACATAGCTTCGATCGCACTATTTTCTCTTCTCACCTCTTAACCTATTTTTAGCTATTTAATCGCGCTCAAAATAATAATTACAACAAAACGCATCACTCAACAAAGCAAACACTGTTTTGCTTTTCAAATTAAAAAATTTAACTATTTGTCGCTGTTTTTCAATTCACAAAAAACGCTTCGTTTGATTTTCAAATGAATGAATCTGCGTGGTACTTTCCTGCGAATTGTACGCGACGGGTAGCGCTGCTGTTCGCTTCGTTCGGCTAAATGTTTCGAGTATAATGATGATAATGTTGCTGAAAAAGCTCGATGTTCATTTATCTCGGCAAAGAATGTAACTAATCACAATTGCTAATTTTTCTCAATTTCATTTTGAATTAAATTCTTCTATGTGGTCACTGCGTTTGCATATTAAGTACAAAACGCACACAATACGCGAAAATGTAAAGCAGGTCTCTAAATGGATGAGCTCTAAATTGACAGCAACCGCATACAGTGAACAAAAAAGCAACAACAATTTCAGTTGTTTTCGGCAAAAGTAGCTTCGAGGGCTAAAATAGTTATCGCTATAAATGTGAGGAAAAAAATTTTTTAGGCCGGATTCATGTGAAAGTTGAAAAAGTTTCCAAAAAGTTTAAGCTCAAGTCATTCAAAAATTGTATTCAATTTGGTGGCTTAATAGCATATAATTTTGTACGAAAAAGAAGAAGAAGAATTTACATTTAAAGCGTATGTAGCATTCGAGTTCTAATGACATAAAAACCTTAATTTAGAATATTGAACAACGTCTGGGCACATAAAAGATTTTCGCTCGTTTTTTCTGCATTTCGCGTGCTTGTTCCTAAAAATATAATCGAATCGAAATTGAACTCATTTCTTCTCGAGTTCGAGAGTTTTTGAAAGCTTTTTCGCTTTAAGACATTGAAAAGTGTTACGAGTTAATCGCTTGATTTCGATTGCGAAAAAAGATCGAAACTTATAAAAATGCGATTAGAACGATTGGATCGCCTCCGAGCGTTGATGAGTTGGAAAGCATTTAATCGCTACTTGGGCTAGCGAAAAATAAAACGTGTTGCGCGGTTTCGTTTTTAAGAAAACTTTTTCGCAAAATAAATAAAATGAAAAATCTAAAAATCATCAAGTTTTCCAACAACTGTTTTCGTTTACTTTGCTGGTTAATATTCCCAAAAATTATTCAGTTCTCGGCGTAAAGCGTGAACATCAGCTTAATAGTTTGTTTTGACCTGAAGAAGTTTGACTTTGAGTAGACAAAGCATTGCGCATTTCAGATCGTCAACTTTGTGTCATTGTGTAATTGCAAAAACTTATTTTCAAAACTTGAAATTCGCGATGGCGAAATCAAAATTCGCTTATTTGCTTAAATTATTCAAAAGTTTGCTATTCAATGTTTATTTATCGAAGTATGCGGCCCTAAATAATTTTTTTTTTTTTTGAAGGTTTAAATTCTTTATGAAATTGATTCGTTCCCAAATTAGTTTCTATTAGATTATTTATTAAAATTTCTTTACTTTACGGAAAGCACAAAAAACACAAATTTCGTTCTCACTTGATAAACGAGCAACTTTACATAATTATTATTAAAATGCATCATTAACGTTTCAATTGCGAAACACGATTGCTCAATGTGCGATAAAGCACAAATAAACAAGAAATTGATTCAAGAAATTCATCAATTAGTTTAAAAATGTAAAGTTAAATGAAGTTTAAAATAAAAAATTTTGATGGTTAAATGTCCACTCAATTAATTCGAATAATTAGCTTCACAGCGACCACATTTTGACCTTTACTCTGGTGAACAAACAATAAATTTGCGAAGCTCAATTACAGCTTTTATTTTAATTCATGCAACGCTCAATTTTCAGGATAAGCATTTCATTTTAGTTTTCTTTACAACTAAAGTATTAGTTTAACTGAAGCATTGCGTGGGTAAGTCGAAAATTGTTTCCAAAGCAATCGTAATAACGCAATGGAGCACTTAGTAGAGAGAAGCAAAGCTCTTTATCACTCAACTGTTTTTCACTCTGATATTTCATAAGTTGATATGCTTTCAGCTTAAAAACAAAAATTCAAAATAACTAACATTAAGAACGTTAAGCTGAAATGTTAGAATTTTTAACGCAACTTGAAAATTTTTTATTTAATCTCCTTCTTTGTTTTGTGTCGTTTACAATTTTCTAAAATCAAATCAAAATTTTTAAAAAATTCAAAATTTTCGAGTAGAATTTTTATTCTATCGAGTGTGGTTGTAATTTTCATTGCTTAAGGTTTTAGATAAGCGATCGAAAAAAGCTACCCGCGAACGCATCGACCATATTAAAAGTTTAAAATAAAAAAACAGAAAATTGAAACGAGTTCGGTCCACTGATAATCGTATGCCTTTTCAACAAAGACATTTGCTTTATGATGAAAATGATTTCGAAATACAATTTTTGTAGGATTGAATATAATTTTAAAGCAGGATTTACCAAAAATAAATCAACAACCAAGTTAAATTTTTTCAAGTTTGCTTAATTATTTAACATAAATAAATTTAAAAAATTGCACCATTTTCTTAAAAATTGTGTGTAAACACGATTTGTGTGTGCAGAAAATAGTGATTTCAGTTTAACTTAGTAGAGCTTGTTTTTTAAGGTGTGTTATCTATTCTATCTAATCAAAAATTTTGAAATAGCGAGAGAAATAAAAAACTAAATTTCAACGCTCGAAAAAGTTAACTCATTTGAAAAAACTTGTTGAAGCAAAAGTTTTTCTCAACTAAAAAGCGAAATAAAAAAAGTTCTTTTGGCTAGAATAAATTAAATCATAAGTTAGATGCATATTCAAAACTTGTCACATGTGGTTTATAATGCGATTCACGTTTTCAGTTTATTTTTAGCGCGTATTTCATTACTTTTGTTCGCAAAAATTTGGTCACTTTGAGTTTGCTTATTTAGAAGCGAGAAAGAAGCGTGTTAAAAAAATTTTATTTGAAAAATTTTTATTTTGACCTTTAAAAAAATTAATTCGTTTAGAAGGCAGTTTCTTGCTTTTTTCGAGTAAAAAAATTTACATTTTTTTAAAAATTTCAATGCTTCAAATATGTTTGAAGCAACTTTTTTTTGAATACAAATCTCGTTTTGAGATGCTTCAAGACGATGATTCGCGCACGAGGTAGATGAAAAGAAGAAAAAAATTTAAGCTATTGATAAAAAGTTAAAAAACTAACTGAACAGAATGAAACATTAGTTTTCTACAAAATTATCACTTTATTTGCATCATTTGAGCTTAAATTCAAATGAATACCAAACAATCGCATAATCACTTTTTTGACTTCAGCTGGTAAATAATTTACGAAGAATGGATAAAATGAATAAATTTTGTATTTGTAAAACTTTTTTGGTCGAAATTGAATTCACGCTTACTTCACTTGAAACATTGTATTGATTTGAATAAGAAATTTTATTGTTCGAAAATAATTTTCTATCGGAAAGAATAACTAAAAATAAAACGGAAATGAAAACAATAAAGTTTGACTTCATTATGAAAGTTCGAAACGGAACTATAATTTAGGTAAGATCAACCTTTTTGGATGTTTTTTATCTGATTTCTTTGAGTTTATTAATTAATTTGACAATATTTAGTTCTTAAACAACGCTAAGAAAATAAATTTTTCAAAGACGTTGTTTCAATATTCGATTCCAAATTTTAAAAACAATTGAACAGATAGTTGAGATTAAGAAAGGATGTATACAACAATGTAAATACTCATTGTTAGATAAACCCTTTCTAAATAAATCTATTCAAGTGTATAAGAAAACAAGTCGAGCTTTACAATGAAACAATTTTTCTAGACTGATATTCAAATTTCTTTCAATAAGCAGTATTACAAATCAATTTAGCGTCAATTTAATCAACAGCCGAAAATTTTTGAATCTACGCTGTGATTTACTTTCAATTCATCGTTAAACAGAAAAATCACATTAAATTGGTCCCTTAAAATTAAAGAATCGCAGAGAAACTAAGTAAATATTTTAAGCTCCTGTCACTTCAAACAAATTTAATTTCGATGTAAGTGTTAATCGAACTTATTTCGAGTAAAAACGTGAATTATTTATCTAAATTCGGCAAGTGGTTAAAAAATTTAAATCTCTAAACACTAATTACTCGTTAAAGTAGATAAAATTTCAAAGTGTTTATATACCGATGAATTAACCCTATGATTTAACTGATTTATATATCGCTGAAATTGTTATTTTGCTACCGCTGAATGATCAATTTTTCGTTTGTTTATTTTTAGAGGATTCGTTTCAAATCTCACAAATGTTGTTAATTCATAAAATCTTATTCTAAATTTTACTTTCAAAGCATTTGAAATTTAATTTGCAATAATGTGGAAATAATTAAATTTCACGATGAAAAAAGCACTTCGAAATAGAAGTTGTACTTCTTTGTTTTATTTACGGCGTTTAATTCGCCGAAATTTTAAAAATCAACTTGACTCAAAAATGTAATTGTAAATTAAAAGTAACATTAGAAGTAAAATATTCTAAAATTTACGAGCTTAAAATTTATTAAAATTATTTTATTCTTAAGAAGGTAAAGATTTAGCATTTTAAGCTGAATGTAATGGGTGTTTTCCGAAATAAATCGAATGAGCTCGTGAAAAATTAGAATTTAATTTATGGCAATAAACAATTTAATATTAATATATTCATTTTTGAGATAAAATTCATTTTAATATTATATGTAGTTTAAAGAGATTTCACTTTAAAAGATTTGTTATTGAATTAAAATTCGGTCAATGAAAAGGAGTTAATTCCAAAATTTTCATATTTTAGCGACATTGGTTGTATCAAAGCGTATTGTTCACTTTTTATTTATTTCTTGAAAAGTATTCTTAGAAATATAATCACTTCATTACTGAAAATTGCATTTCTTAAAAAATTTTACAATTATCGTTTAGATCTTGAGCTAAAATTGAATGCGCACACCTTTTATTTATTTTTCAGTTTGCTTTCGAAAGCATATCAAACTGACAAGCAACTTAAACACTCTATCAACTATGTGTTATTAAAATATTTGCTTTTAAATTAAATTTGATCACATCGAAGTGGAGGTTTACCTTCTAAAACTCTCAATTGAATTGAATACTAAATTTAAACTTTTGTAATTTTTAAAAGTTAATTTTGAATACGTGCGGTTGATCTTTAAAACATTGAACGTAAACGAAATTCAATGTTAATCTAAATTTGGCGATGTTTGGTTGAAAATAAATTGTTTATCTGTCATACTTTAGCGTGAATTAGAAAATTTCTTTAGCGAAAAAATGAAATTATAACTTTAGAAGGCTGTCGAAGAAATGAACGTTGTAATCAAAATTTTTCACGATTCATTTGAAAGTCTATTTCATTTGTAGGTTATAAAAGCAAGTAAAGAGTAAAATTCAATTGAGGCTATCTCTGTCTGTCAAAATGGTCATAAAAAAGATTTTAGACTCCAAATATCGATTGAAATGAGCTCGCTTTTGTTAAAATTACTTTTATTTTGCTGCGACAATAGTTTTCATAAATAACGGTCACCGAATGTGGGTTTTTATTTTCGTTTGAACCCATTCAACTGTGTGTGAAACTCTGTGATAGATTCCTGGCTGCCTGGACTGAGCGCAACCGAAACCTGCTGAGGTGATACCGCCTAAAGTCCAACGACCGTCATGATAAACTATTAATGGTCCTCCAGAGTCTCCCTGAGACGAGAAATTTATTTTAGTAGCTCATCAAGGCGTTAAATGAAGAAACATACAACACACGCGTCCTTCTCTCCATTTTCGTAGCCTGCACACATCATTTCGGGAAATATATGAAGATCAATCCCTTGACTTCTGTGCCAGTTTTCGCACTCCTTATTTTTAATAATAGGCACTTCAACTTTTTGCAATAGTCGAGTTCCATATCTATTACCTAAAAATAGTCATTAAAATTTAATTGTGCTCATTAAAAAAAGGTTTGTTTGGTATTTACTTAAAGCAGGATCCGTTTTACCCCAACCAGTCACAATGCCATACCATCCTTCATAATTGAAATGCGGAGGCGGCAAACAAATTGGTAACACGCTGTCGGAGTATTGCACCTCTTTATCTAAACGTAGCACAGCGATGTCGTATCGGTCAGGATGGGAGGCCGAGTATCTGAAATCTGGATGCATGTACGCTTCAACGACTCGAAAGTATTGAGGAGGATTTTCTTGATAGCGTTGATCTTCGATGTCCCAAAGACCGAGAAACACTTCTAAATCTTTGATTGATGACCTGAACAAACAATATTGAAAAATCTCTTTAAGCAAAAATAAACATTTTTTACTTATAAACACAATGTGCAGCAGTGACAACGAAACAATTACCAACTAATGCGCCTCCGCACTGATGCTTGGATATTTTTATGTGCACCTGAAATGAGAGAAGAAAAACAGATCATTTATTTGGCGACAAAAAAGTGGAATTCGCAATTTTAATTGAAGATTTGCGGTAACAAAACTGTGACAAACGATTTTTTTCATTTTTTATTTTTGTTCTGAACCACATTCAGAAGTAAATGTTACAATGTTGCACTTGAATTTTAAGAACGAACAATGCGAACGTCATTTAGCCGATGATGCGTAAATTGTAATGACGGCGATGCTTTTTGCTTTACTTCACTATTGAATCAAAAAAGTCAACATCAAGTTAAATTGGGTGTGAAATTTTTTTGAAGACGCGGAATTGTGCTGCGCTCAAATTAAAATTAATGAAAGGCTTTTAAACTTAATTTTTAAAAAATTCCACAAAAAAGAAACTCGAATTCTTGTTTTTGTGTGTGTAAACACGATTTTATAAGAGCACTTGTACGAAACCAATACTGCGTTTAGCCATTAATCATAAGAGAATAGATAAGAAACGTTTTGATGAAGCGTTTCTGACAATTTCAATTGATCTTGTGCAATTAAATTTATTTTTGTAACGCATTTCAAACTAAAGCTGAATAATAAATGACTCAAAAGATTGACGTTTTTACTATCGAAATTGAGCATTTTTATCTCCACATCACCATACCTCCACTTATCGCGAATTTAATTTACTATTTAAACTATTCAAAATATTCGCGTTCAATTCGTGCGCTTAGTGCAGAGAGTATCAACAACAATCATTTAGAGTTTGATTGAGCGCCGTTTCTTAAAGTCTTCATCACGTTTTTTTCCATTTCAAAAAATTTTGTTTTCGCTAACTTATTTAGAAGAAAAAAAATAAAAATAATTTAGCGGGAATTCAAAGAGTTTATCATGTCAATTTTAAATGGCTACAATTAAAGATAACAAAAAAAGGAAAATTTTCTTGAAACAAAAAAGAATAAAGTGGTGAAAATAGGCGAAAATTTTAAAAAATACATAGCAGAAGAAATTTGCACTTTAAATTCTGCGAAATTTTTAATTTTGCAGCGTTTGAATTAGAGAAGAGCAACAGCCTCTTCTTCTTCTTCTCACTCTCTTCACTCTCATCTCAGCAATTTACAAATTTGCGAACGTTAAAATTTTGCGAACGTCGAAAAAGAGTTTTGTTTTCGCGCTAAAAATAATTTAAATAATAACACACTTATTATTGTTATTATTATTATTTATAACGAGCAAAATAAAAGAATAAAAATGATGTTTGTGAATGAAAGTAGGACGTTGAAACCTGTAATTTTGTGTGTATCTCGCATTAATTTAACTTTCGCTTTTTTTTCAACGCTCTCTCTTTAATTATGATTTTGAAAAACATTTCCAAGTGCTTTTTTGTTTAGCTCTTCTACCTCGTGCTATAGTTTTACAATTGAATTCCTTGTTTCGTGTCTCGCATTTGTAAATAAACATCATTTAAATGAAAACTCATATCGAAAGCTTTGTTTTTGCTCATACCGACGAAAATTGACGCATCTGCATTATGCATTTTGCTTTAATGTTAAACCTACAAAGTCAGCAAAATTTTTTGAAAAAAAGTCCTAATTCTCACCGAATTCCTGTTTAGTATTCAATCGCTCATTTTTTGCATCATTTGTACCAGAAGAGGATTTGTTTTCACGGTTTTTCAATAATTTAATTATATTCTAGTTATATACCAGCGAACGAATCGACCGAATTGTTCAAAAATGAAATTTTCAATTTTTTTTTGTTGAGGTGCGCTATTTATTTATAAAACTAATGTTTCATTGAATCTTTTGTATAATTAAATTTAGCTTAAAATGAGTGACTAGGCGAAAAAGTATCGAATTTAATTACCTGCCACGGAAATTCTCCGAAATACGCATCTTGTCCTCCGATAATGCGATTTGTCGGCTTCGACACTGGCTTCCCGCAAACTGTAAAACGAAAATCGTATAATAATACGAAAAGTAACCTTATTAGGTGATGTTTTTATGATGGATTTGCAAATACATTCTAATAACAATTGCGAAACAATTGAGGTTTAGAACAATAGATATTGAAGACGAAGATTTGTGGAAGTGCGAGTGTTTAACCTACTTGTTTATCGCAATTAAAAACAAGCCGAAAGTCGAGAGTGTTCCTAATCACAAGGAAGCTATTTATTGTGTTACATTTCGGTCGCCGAAAGCTAATACTGTAACGTGAATACCACACAAGAAAGTGACACGAATGCCGCGAGCGGCACTTACTGTCGTCTTCGATGAAGTTTCTCGCGTACGATTGGCGCTCGAAAACGGACACCGCTTGCGAGGGCGAAAACGGTGGCTTTCCTCTTCGAAGAACTGAATAGTCGACTGGTGGTTGAGCATTTGGCCGTTCAGGGTGAAGTCTAGGTAGTTGTGGTGGCGGACGGTTCGGAAACGCCAGTGACTGTGAAGGTGACTTTGGTCCTGACAATGGATGCAATGGTGAATGAGGAGGTGGCAGCGAATGATGATAATTAGGGTGAATGTGAGGATTGAACGCATTGTAAAGCATACAGCATGTCACTGATAGATCTCCTCCACAGCCTGAGCAGGGAGCAAAGCACACTAAATACACAAATTGCACGTGAATAATACTTTGCACAAACCCTCGATTGGAACACCATAAGCTAGATGACAGAGAAGGCTGAAGGTGCAAGCGGACTGTGAACGCTGAAATGTGCAAGTTCCTGGATGCCGAATCACTGGCGGAAAACTCGCTAAGTGTCCTTTTGAAATTTAAAATCGTGAGCGAGATGTGTGACAATTGTTGAGCACATTTACGTACCTCGGTGTGGAGAAGATGAACAGTGGTTTGCGATCAATATTAAAACCAAAAAATGGAGTTTGAAAAAGAAATTGTCGTAGGATTGCATGGGTGGACATCTCATTGCATATTACAACACATTTCACTTTCTTTTACATAAAAAACAATCGCTGCAACAAAAATGACAAGCAAAAGGTCAGTCACGAAACAAGGATCTTCATTCAGCGAATATTGGCCGAAAACAATGAACGCATTTGAGATAACCGAAACAGACGGCGATCATTCGCTGGAGAAACGACTTATGGAGTACACTACACACGATGGACACGATTTACTACACGTCTTGCAGCAGAATGCATCAGAGTCAAACCTTGAACATTATCGCATTCTGCAAAATTGTTATCATCACAGCGAAAAACGAATTTTGTGAATACAAAGTGCATTAAGCACTCGAAAATTTTGCATTGAAACGAAATTCAAATGAAAAAAATGAAATGAAAACGGATGAAAGAGAAGTTTTCTCTCGCCGAGCGAATTGAGTGAGGAGCAGAATGAAGCGAGCGTTTGCAAAAATAAACAATGAGATGCTTTTTGAAGAAGATAAAGAGAAGGAGAAGAAGAAGAAGAAGAAGAAGAAACAGAGTGTGCTGAATTCATGGAAGAATGCATTAATTTGAAAAAAGTAAAGCACTCGAATGCGAGCAGACAGACAGAGTTGAGTTGCTCGAATTTACGTTCCAATTGTTCTCTCTCTCTCGCCTCTTCTTTACTACAATTGCTCTCCATTGAAGTGCATCAAGTTTAAAAGGATTCGGGCGAAGTGTGTTACTAAATTATGCTGATTTTTTTTTTCGAACACGTTTCCTTTTGCGACTCCGAAATGAGAAAGAAGTAAAATAGTGTGCTTTACGTTAGCGATTGCTTAGTTTGCGCTATTTGAAGAGCTGAAAAATGTAAATTGACTTACAATATTCAATAACAGAAAAACAGCTTAAGCTAATTATTGATTGTGTAAAAAAATTTTCTCCCGCTTTCTTTCTTCTTTCTCTCACTTTTGTTACTATTAATCGCTTTTTGTTTAAATAAACTTAACCTCCGTTTCGCGCATACTAATCGAGTTTTTAACAATCTCAAACTCATTCGAAATATCGCTTAAGCGCTTGTTTACAAACAACAACATTATCAAACACTTCTTCCTCGAGCAAAATTTCGAAACTGTTATCGACGCAAAAAACGTTTCGTGTTTATGTGCATTAACCCTTTGCACACTTTTTTAGACAGGAAATCAAGTGTTTGACTCGCTGTTCTTAAATCAGCGTTTACTTTCACCAGCTTAATCAAAACTGTTTAGCCTGCGTATTATCGTAATAAAGATGTTAAGTGGCAAAAATATGTTACACAATGCATCATAACGCTTAAAAAAGTAAACTTTTCAATGATCGATTTCAAATGCGCACACACACTACGCACTTTATGAGGTCAAACATCAAAATTCGGAAATTTCAAAATTAAGTGATCAGCAAAAAAAAAAAGACGTGAGAAACGTCCACACTTCACTTACCATGTTTTTCTATCGTTTTCGATGCATTTCTGAAAAGGTTTGTAGGCGAACACATAAACGGTAATATTATTTCGCAACGAATATCGATTCAATAAAAATATTCTCACAAAAAAGTTTACGACGAAGAAGTTGAGGTTTGGTTAGAACATTTTAAAGGAAAATATGAGAAAAAAAAATTGTTGCTTCTCACTTTCATTCATTTATTCATTTATTCACTTGCATTTCGTTTCATTTCTTCAGAACTCTCCTTTTCTTTCATAGCAATTAATTCAACGCAAATATATAATAAGCTTAATGACTGTCTTCGCGTTGATTACTATTCTTCTCGCGACTCTTAGCCTAAAACAACTCGATGTGATTGTTCACGAGAGCGAGAGAGAGAAGAAATACGGCGGAGTTGTGATGAAAAGAGGATCATTTTTTTTAAAAGCGATGAACAATGGCAAATTTTGCGCGTTAAATTACTACCATTTGGACGAAATGAAGAGAGATTGAGCAGCGTATCGCATTTTTTGATGCAATGTCGAAAACGCACTACTTTTTTTCAGTTATAATTTGCTTGTAATCATTTAAAAGTGACTTCCTACAAATCCATTTTGTGTATATGCATGCAGCGTTTGTGCGCGGTGTGTATGTGTTTTGAGTCGTTTCTTCGCAAAACTTCTTCAAAAACCTTTTTTTGAGTTGTCCTCGATTTTTGCTCAGCGATGAAATTAAAAATTTAAAAACACTAGCAGACATGTAAGTTGTGTGCCATTTCTTCTCTCTATCTCTCTCTTCTCTTCTCTTCTGACTTCTTAACACGAAAGTGAATTCATTATAAATTCATTTATATTGCGAAAAAGAAAATGTAATCGGCAAACAATACTCGCTTTTAGCGAAGCAAGTGAACAGCGTAAAAAAACATTGAGAAACGCACTCACCGATTCGTTTAACATTGCATAATATTTCTTGAGAGGAAAGCAAAAAACGTTCAAAAAGTTTTTGTGATTTATTCACTTTTGAAAAAAACTCCGTTCATGTGCTGAGCAAAAGTGAAGAGGAGAAAAGAGCACGAAATCAGTTTTTGAAGGTAGAAGAGAAGACTTCACGAATGGCACAGCATTTACAGCAGCGATTTCGATCGCATCATCACTTTGTGAACGAGAGAAAAACTCGTCAAGTGGTAAATGATCAGCGAGCGACTGAGTGAGAGAGTGAGAGAGCGCGTTTACGAGCGAGCCTCTCTCTCTCTATTCATTCGTCGTGCATTCAAACATTTGTGAACCGCTGTAATAGCGAAAAGCAAATTCAAAAAAGCCACTTGCACAGCGCCTCTATCAAACTGCATTCAAAGCTTGTTTTCGTTTTTAACTAAATATTCGTGAACTTAAGCTCAAGCATGCGAGCACACCGAGTTTAGCTGGACCCATTATGGATAAAGCGATTCAACGTTATTTCAGTTTCGTCGCTTTTGTTGAGTTTATTCTCGAGTATGTAGTCAATTAGCTTGTAATCAAATGCCAAACTTCAAACACCTTTTCTTATTAATCATTGTCACTTTCGCTGAATTAATCTTTCTAATTGATCTAAAAAGGTTTTGCGGTCAAATGTAATTTCTTTTTGTGATGAAATATGAATAAACGACATTTTTCAGTGAGTTACATTGAGGAAATATAACTTTTCCTTCACTTTTACAATTTATTGCGAATGTTTCGTTTAAAAAAGAAATTTGTGTTGTTTGATAAAAGCGAGGGAAACTTTTGCGTGAAAAACACAACGAATCACATCTGTAAAAATTTTAAAATTTGAAAACATATGTGGGGCAACATTTTCTATAGTAAAAAATGAATTTAGTGTTTAACCAATTTAATTGTTATCTCGCGATACGATTTCAAATTGAGATTTAACGTTTCAAATCAATTTTTTCAAATTTGTTAGTAAAAATTTTGCGAATGATGATTAAATCAAAACATTTTGCTTCGGATGATGCTTAATTCGTATTAAATTATTTTATCTCCATCCTCATTTCATGTTCATTAGAGATTGAGACATACTTTTAAGTGGAAAATCTTCAATGATTTTCACTGTATCGCCTAAAAAGATAAACTATAAACTTTAAAATAAAGGTTATAATGAAAAATGAATGCGAAGATAGACAAAGTTGGTTAAACGTTGAATACGAGCCAATTAAAAATCACTTTATTGATTGATTCTTGGTTTTTGAATTTACTTTGATGTCAGTAAATAGGTTAACGTTTAAAATTCGGAAAAATTTTCTATTTCAAAGCGCAAGCGTTGGTGATCGCGACTAGAGAAAATTGCGCTTTCAATCCTCCAGTGATCTACAAAAAATCAGATCGCAATATACGGAATGTGGAAGCGAAAATTTATTTTTCGAATTTTTACTTCTTACTTGGTTTGAATTTAATTTGAATTGTAAATCAAATACTGAACCAGTTTTCGTGTCTATCAATAAAGTTTCAAAAACATTTGAAATTTCAAGCGTCAAGCGTCAAGTGATTTCGTGAAGTATGCTTTTGAAGATGAAGCATAATTTTAGAAACAAATTTAAATTCAAATTTGCATTTTAAATAATGAATAAGTTTGTATCAAAACTCTTAATCGAGAAAAGCGAAATTTCGTAATTTTACATAAGACTTAAGCAATTAAATTAATGAGTTTTGTTTCTGTCTGTTCAATAAAAAAAGAAAAATTGAAATTCAAACAAAGCTGTGAGTAGAAAAAAATTATCAAACGCGGAAGAGTTGGGCGAATTTTTTTTTTCGAACTTGTATCAATTGGAAATTTCAATTGCCGTTAGGAAGAAGCATAGACGGAAGACGATTTTTTCATAATCAAATAAATGTTTTGTACAACGATTGTGGTCTGAATTATTCTCGCTTGTTGAGATTCGAACAAATCTTTTCGAAATAAAAAAAAAATTGCAAATTCATTTCACGAAGCAATTGAAGATAAAACAGAAAATGAAAATTGTTTTCGTTTTCTCGCACAAATCATCTAAATTACCCTAAAAAAAACTATTTTTGCACACTCATTTCAGTGCCTTCTTTTCGAAAACTTCGCTTTTAAATGCCTCGATAATAAATTAACGCGATTATTATTGCAAAGAACTCGAGTTTGAAAGCAATCAGCTTCTATTAAAATCGCCGAATCGTTTCATTTCTTTATTTTCTTAAATCACGAAATAAATTTTATTCACCTTTTTATTACTTATTCATGCATCACTCGGATTAATGAGGTGCAAAAAATCTTGTGACAAATGTTCGCCGTAGAAAATTCGTTTCTACTCTTATAATTTTATGTTTAAGATTGAATTAATCTGAATTATCTTTTTCGTAAAAATATTTGAATTTTTAACTATAATCGCTTCAATCGTGCGAATTATTTTACAAATAATGCTAATTATCGATGCAATCTGAAAAGCTTAGCGAATAATATATGATTACTTTCGTTTTCACATCAAACAATCCAATTATTGAGTGTATATACACTCTCGGAAATAAATAACGTTACTCCATCGATTTTTTAAAATTGAAAATAAATATTCTGCTGATATTTAATGAATACGTTCATATAAAAAAATTTAACTTTCAACAAGTTGAACATTCTAAGTTCAAGATAAAGCAGCGTTAAGCGATAAAAATTAATTCAGATTTTGGCATAGCAAAGTTGCTATTTCAGAAAGTGTATCTGCCTGCTAATAATATCGTTTTGAATCAATAAAACTTTTGTTTTTCACCTCATTTAGCAGCCGTATATGGAAACTCTTTTCTAAAATAAAACAATTGATTCATAAGCTACATTTCTTAAAAATAAACGTGAAGTAAAGAAAAAAGCTACTTTCATCATTATATTTCTTTAGCTTTTACTAAATTAAGAACCTAAGCATAATTAAGCTCCAATTTTTTGTATGAAGTTTCTCCACTTATCTATCTATACCTCATCGTTAACGGGTTTTCTTGTGGCAAAGTTTTCGAGGCTCTAAATTTGATAATTTTTTGTGTGTGCACGCACGAAATTTTGTTGCTTCCAAAATTTTTCGAAACTTTTATAAACTTTCTTTTGCTTCTTTTTTCTCTATCAAATTTAGAAAATTCTTCTTTTTTTTGTTTTAAAGTAAATTTTATGACAGATTTTTGAATCATTAAGAACTTTACATTTTTTTTCTGAAAAATAAAAAATAAGTCTTGAATAATCAGTAAAATTAAAAAATTCTTAAAAAAATTAAGTCCTCGTGTGTGTCTTAAATTTATTTTTTCAAAAGATCTTTCGTTCAGAAATTTATCAAAAAAAAAGTTTTGTTTTCGTTTTCGCGCCAGAGTTTTCCAATATTTGAAAATTTTGACATTCTGAAATAAGGGTAGGAAAAATCTTAAAAATATTGTTTAATTCGACACTTTTAATTTAGAAGAAATATTTTAAAAATTCAAAATATTTCAAGAAGTCACAACTATAATTTTTCAATTTTGGAATTTTTTGTGGTTTCTATAGCAAATTTTCGACACTTTTTCGATAAAAAGATATAACATATGCTCTTAAGAATAAAAGAATTTTTCTGTTCCTTATATCATCGCTAAACAATTTCAAAAATAAAATTAAAAGCTCAACACACACTAGGCGTGATGGGCCAAAGCACAATATTGAACAGAAATTAAAATTTATTGATTTTCACTTTATTAAAGATGAAATAGCATTGAATAACATTAAATGAACATTAAATAACGTGAAATAACATACAATATAATTATGAATTATGAATATATAAGAAGCAAAATGAAGAGAAGAAATTAGCTTACGTGAAAGCAACTGTAATTGAGAACATAAACACATTCAATTTCGCATTCTATGACTACTAATCTAAGTTGTCCATTATAATTAATTTCAGTATTTCAGTAATATTAAAATCATTTTTGTAATCTTATTTTTGTGAATCGCCTTTTAACTCAAATTTTCATTCATTAATTTTTTAAATTAAATATTTTATCGCACAATCACTTTTCCAAATATTTATTATAATATTTTATTTATGATTAAATATGTATTTAATTTATATTATTTCTTTATTATCGTATTACTTAACTGATCAATGACAATTTGAAAATTTATGAAAACCTAGTTCCTAACCCATTTCTAAATAAACGTGAATAAACTCACACTATATGTGAATAAATTCACATAAAATACTTTTGAAACAATTTTATTCCATAAATTAAGAAAATTAAAATTTCGACAATTTTTGCACCCCTGTACCCTTCAGATGGTCCTATATTCACATTAAACTCAATTTAAATTTTTATAAAAAAATTTAAATTCTAAAAATTTGACACCTTTTTACCTTATAGATTATCCACTTATTTACCTTTCTTACCTTTAATTAAATTGTGCACAGACAGACAGACAGATAGACGGACAGACATTAGGAGATTAATAGCGTATTTCACTTCGTGAAACTCGCTAAAAAAATTAAAATTTCTGACATCTAATTATTTTGAAAATAATAAGTCGTATGAATAAAAAATTCCTGAAAATATTAAAATTAAAGTTTAAAAAATTTTTCGTTAGTTGAATGACTCAATTCTATTTTCTTATTTGTTCAAAGTTAAATTTTTTCAATTTTTT
>NCKU01000051.1:0-76539 GCA_003675995.1 Dinothrombium tinctorium | reverse complement strand
GGCTGAGCATTTTCTCAGTAATTACTTCTTCAGCATAGGATTCTGATGGAATCGCAGGATAAATTTGAGGGGCGAGTTTTATTGTATTGTAAGGGTCGGCCATTTTCTCAGTGATTACTTCTTCAGCATCCAATCCTCCATCTGAATTGGGTTCTGGTGAACTCGAATAATATCCAGAGTTAGTGAGCCCTTTATTTATTTATTTTCACCTTTTATCGTATTTCCGATGCCAGGTAAATGTGGTAATCCGAATATTGATGATGATGACCTGATGTTTCCATTGTTTGGACGATTACTTCCTGCAGCTTGACCTGCAAATTGTACATCTTTCCATTTTCCATTTTCTAAATTGTCCTTTTGAGCCACCACCACCACCTAATTGGAACTTACCTTGTCCACCGCCTGAGGGGCCTTTAGCAATGCCTTGCAAACCAGATTCCRATTGTCCATTTACAAATGCTATAAAAACTATGATGCCAAAGAATTTACGTTAAAACGTTAATACAAGCATAGCTTCCAACTTAGCTTACAWGAGCAAAAAGCAACGAGAACAAGCGTTGATCTGAGCATCATTGTTCAAAGGACTTAGTCGATTTTGATTTCACTTAGATCACAACGAGCAGTATTTATGTAGGAAGAATGAAGCAGAATTTTACCAGCATTGAGTTATAAAAATATTCAAAGTGATTCGATGTCAAAACAAATGATTTTGAATTATTCTTGATGATTGACTTAAAATTAATTTTTGATGTTAAACGATTTCGCATGAAAATCACATGAAAACATGATTAAACGAAGTGACACAAACTTTTTGAATATAAAGCTTTAGAACTCGTCACTCTTTTTCGAAAATTTTATTAAAAACATCATTTTAAAATAGTCACTTCAAATTCAAATAAACGACGTCAATTTATCGAATTTTTAAATTTAAGTCAAACGCTTTGAAAATTTTTTTTTAATATTTGAACAGATTAAAAATTAATTTCATAGCTGAAGTGAAAACATTGAAAATTGAAAAGGGGGAAAAAAATTTGCCAAGTAACAGTTTTCACGCTTGTCACAAATGATAATTTCAATTTACTTTCATATGAAAATTTTCTTATGAAACAATGTTTATTGGAAATTTATCGAGTAATGATTAACAAAATTAATAAAATCATTTATAATACAAACTAATCTCTTATAGAGATGATAAATTATAGTTTTTTTATAATTATGTTTAAAAGCGGTGAAATTTACTTCAGTACTTTATTTATCGCACTTTCGACTGAAAATTAGCTTGATTTGAATATAGGATAGACCGATTTCGGAATCTGGCAAAGAACACGGCTACAATGAACAAAAAATAAAATCATTTTAGAGAGAAAATATCAAGCGCAAGACAAGCTTACAGTGACAATTTGTGCTTCTTTCGCTAAAATTCGGAACACAAAAGTGCTCTTCAAATAAAGGCCCACGGGTATTTTAAACGACGGACTTATCTCTTCCGTTGGAATGTGATCGATTGGACGGTGATATGACGGAGGTATGTTTTCTGTGTTCGACGGACAAGCACTTGGCTTCTCTTTGTATTCGCAATGATCTACTTTCAAAGCAGTGCTCAAACTGCAATTGATCGAAAAATTGATTTAGTTATCAAATTTACTTTTAGTTAATGTCTGAAACAAACCTAAACTGAAGTGTGACAAATTCATGCGTCATGAATTTAGACACCGGTATGTTGTATTCAAACTTTGGACCTCGCTTCTGAACACATTGAAGAGTAGTGCAAAATTCGCGACCAATTGTCGCATTGAACTCGACAATTTTTATTGATTCCAGGTATTTCGATAAATCTCTTCTAATATTTTGATACTTATTTACACTCGATTTGAGATTATTGTCCTCGATTGCTTCCCTTTTATCGCGAAATTCTTCTGCTTTTGAGTAAACAACAGACTGTTGATGGTAACCGTTCTCATTCGAGAATTTGCTGCCCAAATTGTCAATTAACTGTTTAGTGTTCAATTGATGTTCAGTAGTATCATTATTTTCTCCTGAATAATTGCTGGACGTGACAATATCTTGAGGCTGGTAATCATTTAAATTATTAGAATGTCCAGAGTTGATCACTGTGTCATCAATCAACTTTTTCTTCGAAAGGCTATCTACGTCTTGATTCAAAGCACTTGTCTTTAACGTTGTACTTTTGCTTTGCGACGAATCGCTGTTCGGTTGACCGAACGAATTTGATTCTGTTGTACTCGATGATTGACTGTCGAAGAATTTTTGTTCAGATTCAATTGAATTTCGAGATTTGCTATCGCTCATTTGCACATTGCTTGAAACAGTTTCTTTTATATTGATAACTTCGTCAATTGAGCAGCAGTAGATTTGACAAGAAGGAACCATTGAGTTTAAATCGCGGCACATATGAGGAGTGCCCAAAACTTGTGTTTTCAGGATAGGTATGGACGTTGGGCGCTGACTTATTCGATTGATGAGAGTTTTTGAACCACTCGTTGAAGAGTCTAAACTTGATTTGTCTACAGAAAAAGATTATTGTACAACACACGAATCAATTGCTAGGAGTAGAAAACCTTTGATATTAATGTTTTCTTGTGAGGTTTGCAGTGAACTAGTGACTATTGGTGATGTTGATGATGCTGGTGCCTGATTATTTACATTTAAACTATTGTGACCATTTGGCGGATGAGCATTTAAATGATTATGACGTTTGTGATATTCCAATATGTATAATGTAGCGATTGAAGCCAAACTGTAATTGAATTAATTGAAATTTTCCGAAAAACTAATTCAAAATTTGAATTACCAAAAAGCCATTATTAAAACCAAGATCATAATAATTGTTTGCATGAATCGGTTTGTGCAAACTTGGCCATCGCTTTCATTGAGATTTAGTTTCTTATGACAATTTTTACGATTATCCTTTTTACAATCAAGTCTCTTCGTCGATCGATTAATGCTGTCGTAACTTAAGTTAGAAGAACATTAAATTGCTTTCGATGATCCGTGAGAAAAAGGTTACATTCTTACCTCGAATTGCATGTGGCTGTGCTATTTATACTTGATGTTGACACAATGCTTTTGATGCTATCGAAACGATTTAACTTTCTTATTTTATTATTCATTCTTTCTAATTCATCGATTCGAGTTTCCAAATTATCGGTTACTTTACATAATTCTTTCACAGCCCCAACATTCTCCATGAAAATTCTCTCTTTGTTCACCACAAGAAAATTTTCAATTCGCTCTCCAGTCGGGAGCACAATGTCACCGGTTGCTTTCACAGCGTCTGGTAATATTTGCTGCACTTCTTGCGCTAAAACTCCAGTTTCAACTTCACTTTCGGATAGACCAACTTTGCTGGCGAACTCGGGTGTGTATTTGTATCTAACAACTCTAATGTTGGCAACATTTTTAAGCTGCTTCCTAGTATCGATTTCTTCGATGTTTGTTTTCGCTCTTGTATCTGACGGTTGTATGATATGACCTGTGATTTTTACATTACCATGAACAACCAACGATTCATCGGGTCTATCAGTGTTTATGCCTACTCGTCCGGCGTGATAAATAGATTCTGGTGTATGTCCTTTTTGCCAAGACAATTCCATGTCGTTCTCGAATTGACCAGGATTTGAAGCCTTTTCAAACAGTTGATTATCAAATTAATTTTGCTAAAAGCTCTAATTTTTAAGCTTAAATAGGTTTAAATTAAATTATGTTTAGTTAATTACAACCGATTTGACAGCTTTTGACTTTGATTTCGTATTGGAAAGCTAACACTCGCATTGAGTACCAGTGCGTGAGTGGTGGAAAATGGTGCAAAACTTTGCGTTTAGAAACTCGAAATATAAATAAAATGCGTACAGTTAGAGACAGAATGTTTTGCATCTAATCTTGCAATCGACACTGACATCGCACATTTTAAATGCAAAATTCAGATTAGAGCTAAGAGAGAATATGCAAAATTTTTATTTACTTTTGCATTTGAATTCGCTATTCATATTTTACATGGTAGAGGACCGCCGCGAGATTTTCAATAAGCACTTGACACTTTGTGGGCATTGAACTTACCAAATTGCTGCAAGTTCTAATATCTCTTCTAATGCTTTGCCACTCACGTGAAATAGCACAAAATAACTCAAATTCTGAATTATACAAAGGGTTTAATCACTTAATCTCTCTCTTTAATCTAGATCTTCGATTTCCGTCGGCGCTCGTTTACGCCCACAATTGAACAGATTTATTAAGAAATTGTTTATCTAACAATCATAAACAACTTGCAATACACGCTTTCTTAATAAATCTGTTCAATTGCCTTTGTAATTCGGATCGACCGCATCTGTGTCGCTGTATCGTTTTAGCCATTTAAGCACTGTCCTAACGTCGCAAGAAAAATCACGGGCTACCTCAATCGGTTCCAATTCCCATACGATTAAAGCAGAACAAATTTAAACCTTGTCTTTATGTCTGTAATAGGCATTTTCAAAATGCTTTGCTTGAACTGAAATGAATCGTTAAATTTCTTCTCCCTTGGCTCTAATCTGAATTTTGCATTTGTGTCGATTGCAAGATTAGATGCAAAACATTTTTTCTCTGATTGTAAGAAAATGAAACAGCTTTCGTTTTAAAACAAGATGATTTCTATATTGCGGTTCATTCATCTCAACTCACCCTCACTATTATTCTTTCTGAAGCATGGCTGACTATAGGAAAGGATTGATCGCCGACGTGAGCGCACAGACTGACGACCAAATAAAAATATCGTTGATCAGGATTCGGTTTTCCTTTCTTTCGCATATTATTCGAGGTGGTTTCGCTGAAATGTAGCCTACCGACGGTTGTTTTCGTTACTTGATCGGCGATCAGTTCAACACTATAAGCAAATCGATCGTTTCAAACAAATTCAGACGATTGAAAGCATGGCTTACAGAACAGGATGAAACGGTTTTTTGCTACGGTCTGACTGAGATTGCTCAACTTTTATCGTTTGAGTAGGAGATTCCACTTTAACACCATAAAAATGCACAAAAAAGTTGTCGATTTTCTTAGGACCATCAGGTGTTTTTACGTATTTTGGACTTCCAATCGGCTGAATGTGAACAGTGACCTGAAAGTGATTTTTCTTCTGACAGACAAATGCGTCGTCAGCATTGCTGAAGTTGAAACCTTTATCTGCATCAACTCTATAATGAGGTGTCGGTCTTCGAAGAATTAATCGTTAAAATTCAATGAATAGATATCAGAAAAACAGCTTACAATTCTTTCAATGAAGAGTCACATAAAGTGTGACATGAGCTTGCTTGAAATGGCTGAAAACGGATACATTGATAAACAGAATCCATATAAGCACTCGGTGGTCCACCATCATGGTTGCTATTGTAATCGAACCCATAATCTTCTTCGGAACCTGTAACCAAAGATCCGTTATTCCCTGATGGTTCGGGAGACACTCCTCCCGGTTCCTGTTTGATGTGCATTATTCCACCATTTACACTTTGTTTGCTCGAAGTCGAAATCTTGCGTTTCTTCTGATGATTTCCACTTTCACTATTGCTGCAATCGCCTATATTTTGAGGTATATATTCTTCGGTAGGTCCGTATAGTGTTGTAAGTTGACCGGGATTTAGTTGGGCCATCCCTGGCGGCACTGGCGTTGGCTGCATCCCAAGCGGGCCCGGTATCATTGGATTGTTTAGCTGCGTCAAAATGGAGCCATCCTGGTGATGACCAGTTGGTGGAATGCCAATCGGATGAAGAGGATTGAGATGATTCATATTGGCGTGTTGCGACTAAAATGAAACACCGATCAAGAAATGATATCGAAAATAAAGAGAAAAGCACAGAAAATTTCAAAAAAAAAAATTGAAATTCGCGAAAAAATAAAAATGTTAACAAAACTCATTGAAAACTTTTTTTTGCTGAAAGTTTGCAGAATTTTCTGTGCCCTTTCATGAACATTCAATCATACCGCGTGATGATGGATGAGGTTTAAGTCTGTTGGAGGCAAGTGTTTAAGTTGTGCACCATAAGGAACATAATTCCTCAAGTTTTCCGTTGAACTCGATTGAAGCATTTCTGAACTTTGCTGATTACTTTGCAAGGTGATATTATTTGCTACAGTTGCGTTCAGCCGATTTTCATCGTTCGGTGGCGAATACGGAGGCTCCGAGCCGGAGTCAGGCGGACTTTCTGGTAAATTATGAGGATGAGCTGTCTTATTATACAATGGTCCTGAGCTGCCGTTGCGAACAATGGACGGATTGCGGAGCGAATTATGGGAGGATTGCTCACTAGTTACTGTTTGAGAAGAATGTCTTAGCGATGGCTCACTTTGTGAGGGTGTCGCTTTACTGCAGCTCACAAAATTTGTATTCACACCATTTGTCGTTCGAGGAGCAGGAGTCGGAGGAGATGTCGATGTCGATACCTGATGGACCTGCGTACTTTGGGACACCGATCGACTGATTGCAGGTACTACGTTTGTGGTAATCGAAGAGGCTCCCAGTGAAGTTACGGTCGCTTTACCACCGTGAGGAGATTCCGGAATTCTGAGATCACTGCTCACGGAAAGAGTGTCGGCGAAATATCTGCAAACATTAAACATCGGTTAACTTAAAGTAAATTATGTACCTGATGAAATTTTGAGTTCTAAATTAGTACCTAATTAAATTGTTTTTATAATAAAATAAAAATTGCGCTTTAATTTGGCAACAGCTAAATGCGCGGACTCCGACAAGCTTATCTCGATGAATATATTGAAGAATGATGAATTATTTGTTTTAACCGAAAAACTCGCTCGTTTTTATTATTATTATTATTCATAAAAGCGTTTCTTATTGTACTTCACCTATAAAGTTTGACCCATTTAGGTATGTTCATCAATTAAACAGTTTTAAAAAAATCAAAGTTAGCAAAACCTTTCGAATGAGCATGGGAAAACATGAAAATTCTCTTCATTTTCACTTTATTTTCTAAGTGAAATGAGAAATGTTCAAATTTTCACAAATATATTCAATTGATCAATTTTTTTTGTGTTTTAAATTAATATTTTGTTTGACATGCATCGAGTTCATTATTTCAGTAATCAAAGGCAGTGACACATTTACACATAGCGTTTGCGAATTCGCCTTTTATAACAATTTTTTAACGCATTTTTCAGACATAAAAATTAATTTCAAAAAATATGTTCACACATTGAAGTTCGAAGTTAAAAATTACTTTTAGAAAGTTTTTTTATCGAAACTTTTGGTGTATTATTCTATCGCCATTATCGAAGTGAATTTTTTTCACTTAACTCATTTACGAACGCAATTTTTTTATTATTTGAACAATAACTTTCAATGACAATTGAGTAAAAAATTTCATTCATTTTAAAAATAATAATCAAACTTAAAATAAGCTAAAATATCTAAAAATTTTTTTTTCGAAAATTTATTATCAAAAAAATAAATTTTCTGATCCGCGAATTAAGGCGTTTACTTTTCTAGCTGAGTTAAATGCTTGCCACATACATAGAAAAATTAATTTAATAATCTTTTTAAAAATAATATCACTTGTCATAAGAAAGCGTGGCATTAGCTATTCGCATTTAGCTCGTTAATTGTAACGAAAACGATGGACCAAAATGTAAATTTTCTTCAACTCTTTGTTAATACACACAAAAAATGCATGAAACTTAGGCTCTAATTTTAAGATCGAAACTATTATCCGTGTAATTAAGCGACATTGCTTAGTGCGAAAGATAAAAAAATAATTAATACAACTTTAGACAATGGTATGAACTCAGTTAATGTATTTTTTGTCAATATTTAAACATTTTTTCATCTAGAAAAAATTCAGTTTCCCCGTTGCCGAAAGCAATTTCTTAAGCTTTTTTTATTTTTCAAGTAAAGGTGCTTTGCCCTCACATTTTTTCTTTCGTCTTCTCAAATGTCAATGGCTTTGCATTCAACTTAACAAGTGAAAGTTTTTTTCTTAAGTAAAAAAATCAGTCACCTGTCGTAGCGTAATCAGAGCATAGAAGCATTATTATGATCATTTCTTTGCTAAAAACTTATGAAATTGTATATAAAAAGAACGCTTTTAATGCACGCTTATCACTTTCTCACAAGCAAACTGACCCTCATACGTATTATCTCCGCCCGAAATGCTGTGGACATTTGTATTGAACTTAATACTCAAACAAGTGATCAAACTTTCATCTCTCTCTCTTATATTGGCTTTACTTAAACATACGAATTTTGGCGTTACCAAATTTATAAAATTAAAGTAAAGCAAAGCAAAAATGAGCATCAAATGCCCTCCTTTTATAAACGTTTATATTCATAAGGAAAAATTGAAGCGATAATTCAGAAATGAAAAATTTGTTGAACCTTTAAAGGTTAAATTGAAAGATGATTTTAATAATAATTCTAAAAACAATTGTGAATGAACTAAACAATAATTGTAGTGAAATTTATGAGCGGAAAAAATTTTGCAGAAACATTAAAAAAAATATCAAAAATTCAAAAATAAAGGAAAAATCAAATGAAAAACAAAATCGCTTTTCTAACGAAAAGAAAATGAATAATAACAACAATAATCATTTCTCAGGCAATCAAATTTTCAAAAATAATAATAAGCTATATAAAAAAATTAATTTTTGTTGCAAATTGTGCGAAGTTAAACCAAATTTTTATATCATATCCACTAATTGATATCTCCACCCACAATTTCAATTTCTAAAAGTTTGAAAAATTGAAAACTCAATTGCTCCTATTTCATCAAATTAACATTATAAATCACTTTGAATCAAAAAAATTGTCAGTTTTGAAGCGAATTCTCAAGATCAATCTATGAAAATAAGTTGAAATAAGAGAGTGGAGATTTTAAAAATTTTTACTTCGAAAAGTTAAACTAAAAAAGCGGCAAAAGCGCAAAAAAAAACTTAAGCTAAGTAAGCGAAAACTTTAAGTAAGCAAACTTACATTGATCCGTTATTGTCGTCCTCGTCATTAATATAATCTTCCAGTTGACTGAAATCTAACGCTGCATTGTCGATGCCACCGAAATCAGTGCGACCTGTTGTTGAAAACGAAGTAAATTAATAACAAAATTCACTCTTAAACTTTATGCAAAGCAAACGAAACAAAGTTCTTTTTGTAAATTAAAAGAAATTCTTTCCTTTGTTTAGACACCTTTTCGTACTCATTTTGAAAATGAAAAACGTTGTTTTCGCGAGAAAATAAAAAAATGAATAAAAGAAAAAATTATCGACGCTTTAAATCAAACAATTCTGCTTATTTCAATCGTTTTTTAACACATTTTCACTTGATTATTGTTCATTTGTATTTTTTCTTTCTTCCAACAAAAATTTGCTTATTTAATGTATGTTTTACACAGAAAATACGTTTTACAGCGAAAAAGATTAAACAATAAGCAACTCGCGAACGAAAACGAGATTTACCTTAAAATATAATAATTCTTCAAGCTAAAAAATACAATCGATAAAACACATCTGAAATCACGACTTTTGCAAAACAAATTATTTTGCGACCCGAAATATGGGTCACAAAATAGTACATTTCAGAAAAAAAAAATTCTCTATTCGAGAAAAAAATTTCACACACTTTCTTGTTAAGTTTTTTTTGTTATTTTAATTTCAAACTAGTCTAAAAATCTAAAACCTAAATTTACATTAGGCGCAATGTGTTGGCTTATTGTTTGTCGCTTTCAAAGTCACACATTTTTTGATTTCAGTTCACTTTTTTTTGCAGATAATGCAGGAGAAGAAAAAAAAGTTGAGAAAATTCAATTTCAACTCATGCTGATAATTCCTATCATTCAAAATAATATTAAAGGTAATACCTTTAATTTTTTCACATAAACATTTCTTTAAAAAGTGTAAAAATTTATTATTTCAGTAGTTAAATGTACGCTTGTTCGTTACCCCTTTCCACAATTGAGATATTAAAACGTGTAAGTAACAAGTATCCTTAACCTCTTATTTTTTTCGCATTGTTCGACTTTAACAATGTTTAGCACAAATAAATTTCAATTTGGAAATGTTGCCGATCTATGTTTTGAATAATACAAATTTTTTTGCTTCGGAGTTTTTTTTCTCAGCTACAAAATTTAAAAATTGAATCATGAGTTTTGGGTTAAAATTTCCTCTCTTTATTGAAAAGGAAACGACAAATTATATCAAAATTATAATTTTCTTAAAATCACAAGTTTTTTTTAGAGCAAAAGTATTGAAATTTCTCGGCGTTGAAAGAGTTTTTATCAGGTGAAGAAAGCATGTGAAAAACTTGTGAAAAGTTTCTAAATACACTAATTTGGCATATAGAATTTGGCATATAAAAAAAATTCAAAGAAAAAAGTTTTTTATTCTAATTTTATTTTTATAATAACAAGCGTTTTTATTGAAAAAAAGAAATTCAATTTTTACGCAACTTTTTCCTCGTCACAAACAACATGCTTTTCACTTTGCTCAAATAATGAGAATTTTTTTCTCGCAAATTTTGCAAATGAAACAAACGCTACATCATTTATCTTTGCCCAATTTTTATTTTATTTTTTCGAAGAAAAAAGAAATTAATTCACAGCCGAAAATGCGAGACTTTGTTTTTCTGATAGCGAATGTAAACTATGGCGATCGCTTCACTGCGCGCCAAATGGTCAAACTGTTTTTCGCTTTCTTAATTGTAAGGTTAATGACATTTGCCGATTTAGTTATAATTAACCGTGTGAAGCACATTCTAAGTGTGTAAAATGTACGAATAATGGTTAATTTCAATGAATCAGCAAACGTTCGGATATTTCATTTTCAAATGAAAATGTCTCAAGCATTCATGAGCTGAAAGTAATTCAAAAAACATTTTTCGAAGCGAGCGAGCTTAGAGCAAAATAAAGTTTCTCTCGACGAAAAAAGTTTTATTACAAAATTTAAAAAAAAAATTGAATTTGTGTATAAAAAAAATTTCCAACTTGAGCGCAACCGAAAATCGTGGAAAAATGAAAACGAAAAAATTTAAAAACGCAAAAGTTATTTTTTTTTCTAAAGCGATTATGTAACGACCTTTCAGACGAAAAAAGCAAAGGGAATAAACAGAGCGAAATATTTCACTTTTTCAATTTCCCAAAAATAGATTATTTTTTGTTTTCGATTTAAATTTGTTTATTTTAGACAAAAGCTTTTTTAAAAATAAGACTAATTTTAATTTTTAATTCAAATAAGTATTTTACTCAAACTAGAGAGAGAGAGAGAGAGAAAAAGAAAAAAACGTTTACTTTATCGCTTTTCTTTACTCAATTAAACGCGTTAATTTGTGAAACTAAATTTTTTGATTATTTTTTCCTTCACTTTTAATCTAAATCCGAAGCGAATTCTAAATTTTTGCGCTCGAATCGAATAGAAGCGCTGTAAAAGAAATAATCTCACCGTCTTCACATTATAGTTTCGATTTCAAACTTTTTTTTTGTTTTTTTTTGTTTCAATACTGTAGTTTCAGTACAAAATGGAGCAATTAAAAAAAGAAGAAGAGACACAAAAAACATTTTTTAAAATTGTAGTGCGGAGATCAAATAGTAGCGAAGTATAATTATCACAAAGCGCATTATTTGCGAGTGGTACGCGCAATAGAAATCCATCGGCATAATATTTGAGGAACTGAAATGAACTCGATATTAAAATGATAGTAGAGTTCATCTAGAGAGAAAATTAATAGAAAAAAAAATGTTGAAACTATCAACGAGTATGAAAAAAACGGTAAAAACGACGCAAAGGGTTTTTCTATATCCGCTTGTACTGAATATTTAATACTTGCGACACCCGAAAATTTTTATCATAGAAAACATTTCGCCTTTTTGAAAGAAGAGAAAGAGAAAATTTAAAAAATTTATTAAATAAAGAAGCGATGGCTTGAACTTTGAGTACTTAAAACGAAATGTTCCACAATTTCTCGCTTTATAATAACACAGAGAAAATGATTTTACATCGGGTTTTTAGAGACGCACCGTTTTTTGATTCTAACGCAAAAAAGTGAATCGTTTTCCGATAGCATCGCGTATTACGGCGCAAATTAATCACAATTAACGCTGCTCGAGAATCGCCCTTCTCAAGTTCACTAAACGAAAGCAGGCGGCAGTCGGGCACATTTAAAGCGAGTAACTTCCTCAATTTGGGTACTCGCTGTGCCACAATAACTCGTTGTTAGTGAATGAGTGCGAAGAAAACGAAAAGGTCACACTGATAAGAGGTTAAATGGCAGTTAATTAATTAAGCTAATGCACAAAATACACATGAATTCTACAATTCGCTAGAAAAAAAGTGTTCGGACCGAATTTGCGTCCACTTCTAATTTGACTTTTTAATAATTACGGAAATCTTTGCTTTTCGCTTGCTTTGCTAATAGCTTTTTTCACTCTCTTTACTGTTTCACTTTAATTTACATTCTGATAGAACGTTTTTTTAATTACACCTGCTAAGTTAATTTTTTTTTTAATTATCCCGAGTTTTAATTGTAGTGAAATTCAAATAAGCAACATCATCGAAGTTTTTGGAAATTTACTTGCTAGTAAGAATGAAAGATATTCGTAACTGAAATTTGATTTATTAATTTTTTTAAAAGTTTTGTTTTGCTTGTAATTAGTGAAATGCACGAAGATCTCTAGCTTTCTGGATAGAAACTTTAATTGCAATCATAATTGTAGTAAATCACAAGCATAGAAATAATTGTTTGTAATCTAATGATCGAATTTAATATTAAGTTCATGTTCGCTTTGCTTTAGTTAATATAGAAAAACAAATTAGAAATGATCGTTTTTGATGTAAATAGTTTATTAACGAATTTTCTTACTCTCTGCAAATTCGTGTTACTTTCTTATTTAGTTTATTTTGTAGTGATTGGCAAAGAATCTCCGGTTGTTTGGGAGAATAAAAGCATACAGTAACATTCAATATCAACAAATTGCTGTGAATTCTCAAAATCTATTGAAATTTAATATGAATATGATACTTTAACCGGAAACTAACAAGAAAGTTTAAATATTAATGTGAGTAAAATTCAGTTATTAAATCAAATTTCTTTGGAAATCAATTAAGCGAAGTTAACACGATTTTGTTGCTCAGAATAAGAAAAATTTTCAGTAAATTAATCGGTCGTCAAAAGAAACACATTAAATTTGATTCATTGCGTAATTATTATTCATATAGCTTCTCGATGAGCGCGCTAACAGAGTGAATCTATTAAAAAAACTATCAAAAATCTCATCTTAAACCTAGAGATTAAGCGATAAAAGATGAAAATAGTATGGTAGGTTAAAAACACAATAAATGGCTCCTATATTTTATAATTATGAAATAATATAGACCGAAACGTTTATAAACTTATCATGAAAGTGAATTTGAGCGTAAAAAAGTGATCGATGATGCTGGTATAGGTCTTTTTGTTGAACGCTAGAATATTCGCTTCGTATTATTGAAAATTTGAAAAAAAAGCTATTCGAGATCCGGGAAAAATCGATTGAAAGAGCTTTCACTGTTTGTGTGAATTTTATTGGAGTAAAAATTGGATATAAATTCGCTTAGCGCGATTATAGAACAACACAAATGCATAAGCGAGTAAAGATGAATATTTGATCAATTTCGAATTCCAGAAGAGCGATTAGAGTAACTTAAAAATTGAAATTTAAACAAGCTCAAAAGTGAAATGTAAGCAACAGTTAGCCACAATGTGGCTCTTGAAATTTAACGTGCTTATCTTGTTTGTTGCTTCTAAAATATTTTCAAATTCATGCTTCGTCACCGGTGGCGAATGTAACGAGCGCAATGTTTCGCGTGATTCAAAAACATCGAAGCATCGAACGAATCGTAATTTAGAAGCAAAGCGATTTAAATGATTCATTTGTACACATAGTAAAAAAAATTATGATTCTACTTAATGAGTTGATATTTAAAATCAGCTTGCAAATGCACAATGGCTTCAATAAGAAATGGTCGCTTTTTTTCATTTATCAATTGCTCGACAATTGCGCGAAACAAGCAAAGCATCGCGCCGTGCAAAGCGGCAAATGACCATTTCACAAACAATGCACATTATTCGAGAATGAATGCAATTAATCGAGTGGAAGCAAAAATGTCATTAAAAAGGAGAAAAAATGTAAAGCGTACCTGTTGAACACATAGCAGTCTGCTGTCATTCATTCGGCCATCACTTGAATTGAACACGACAAAAGTGTGATTAATCAATATCTATTCACTCGTTGTCAAGCGGAGACACGATAATTTCGGACCGAGCACATTGTCCCGCGTTTACAAGCAGCGCGAATAAAATAAAATAAAATAAAAAAGTAATTTGCTTGTCTCGAATTTAGGTAAGTCAAAGATTTGTTGAGAATTCAAAATTTTCGAGTCAATAGCATCGAACCGTTATTCACTTATCTACTAAATATAATGCGCGACAATCAACATTCAAAGCTTTTCTTCGAAAGCAAAGCGTTGTTTTTTCGGTATTTGCTGTAAAATTTGCAGTATCCAATCGCGTAACACTACTTACTGCCAGTAAATTGGTGCAGTGTTCGACTGTAATCTAATACACTAGTTTCGCGTATATGGTGTGTGAAAAAGCGTAAAGCAGACGGGGGAAGGGATGCGAGCAAGCAAAGTTTGAGATTAACCAATGGTTCATTTAAAATTTATTTTCAGTGTTTATTTCACTGCTTTTTAACTCTCAATTTCAGGAGAGGTGAAAGCGAATAACGCAAACCGCTGTTTTCGATCGTATTTACATTTTTTAAGCGAAATTTTTTTGCTTGTTTCGATTGACGCAAACATTTGTTCGTCTCCATTTAGCGTTCGCATTCTACTTTCGCATGTTTCATCAAAACTTTTTTTTGCAGCCCATTTGGGCTCGCTTCAATAATGATTTAACTAAGCTCACTTTCTTCAGAACATTTTTACTCTAAACGTTCTTCTTTTTGAAACAAAAATTTGAAGATTTGAAGAAGCGAAAAGAATTTTTTTTTATAAATGAATTAATTTACTTGGGAAGACGATTTTGAATCGCTATAAATTGGCTTCATTAAGCCACTTAAATAAGGAACTGTTTTATAACTTTGAAATGTAACTTTTTTTTGCATCAGAAGCAGATTTATCTTAGAGCAAAAAAGGAAGGAAAAAGCAAAAATTGACAAGCGAAAAACTTAAGATACAAAGTTTATGACAAATTAATTGGCTATCAGTAAAAATGCATTGAAAATTTCGGGTTTGACTGACAGAGATAGTCGATTAATTTGTAGAATATATTTCTTATAGAGCAGATTCATAAGCGCTGAACAAATTCGCAAAGTGCATTGGTTCATTGAGGTATGAATTGAAAAGCAAAAATTGAACTGAAATGAAACTGAAATTTCGAAGGTAGAAGAGGTAAGCGTTTAAGCAATGCGTTTCCATTACACGTTTATTATGATAATTAACTTGTCAGAGTTGAATGCGAAATGAAAGCCTAGCGCATTAATTTTCGCGACGAAGGCAAAAAAAAAAATGTTTACATATAAGTAGAATAAGCATATGAAGAGAAAATTGGAGTCAACGTTTGCACACAATAATGATAATATTTGCAGCGGAAAGCATTCTTTTCAGGAAGACTTTCGAGTAGAGCGTTTTTAATTGGAGAAAAAATGGTGAGTGAAAAAAACGCGAGAAACAATAAAATCGTACTTTTTGTCTGTAAATTTCGTAAAAATAGAAAAGATAAGTTTTCAGTAAACAGAGCGAAAATTGTTCAAAGCGAAAGCAGCGTTTTTTTTACCTTCAATTCTTTAATTTCTTGCAACTTTCTTATTTTTACTCACAAAGTTCGTTCGCTTTTCACAACTATTTCTGTTATTTTGCAATCAAACAAAAAGAGATGAATTATTGCTTTGAAGCGAAGCAAAGCCGTTTGAAAAAAAAAATTGTGAATTTTGTCAAAAAATTTGCGAAAAAGAAGAAGAAACGAGAGAATAAATCTCGGCTAACCGATTTAAAGTTATAAGCAGCAATTCAATTCGCTTTGTGGACCACAAATGAGCGACTTTCATTTCTGCATTTTTTTTTTCTTCAAAATTTTAAATGTTCAATTTCTATACTTGAAAAAAAAAGAAAACAATTGCAAATTGAGTTGTTAATCAAACGTAAAAAATGCAAATGAAAAAACGCGATTGTAATTAAGTGCAATCACGCAAATATCTCGCTTATTGTTGTATGAGAGAATTTATGTTGACAACGAAACTTCATTTTCTAAATTTAAAGCGTGAAACGAAAAGAAAACAATGCGCTCGCTAGCAAAGGCAAACTTGACCCTTCAATTCACATAGTGACACTCGCACGGTTCAAGATTCAGTGTTTTAAAAATACAAGTTCACATATAAATAAAAAAAAGCTTAATTCTCGAACAATGAAGCGCAATTTACATACTAATTTTGAATCAAAAATAATTGTACGACTTACCCGAGGCGAAATAATTTTGTTTTCTGTCTGAGTTTCGCTTTTTTTTACTATAGAATCTTTGTAGATTTGTATATTTATATGTCTCGCTTAAAAGTGATTTTTCTATACAAAAAGCATAAAGTAAACTATATTTACTCCTAAACTTTTGCTATCGACCATCTTTTTTTACGCTCGTTTTACAATTGGACGTTCGCGTTCTTCAATAAAGAACGAGAGCGCAGAATATTTTTATGAAATATTTATTCGGCTAATTAAAGTACTATTATGAATGTGATAAAATCGATTCTCAAAGCTAAAAATATTATAAAAAAAAACTTTTTTTTCCTCTAAAAAAGATGCAGCAATTAAACGTGAATTAGAAATGATTCGAGAGGCTGCTGAAGTGATATGAAAAATTTATGCTCATTTCTCATCACTAGGGTGCATTGAAATGGTCAGATTTATAAACGTCTATTATTTGTGTACAAATTATAATGAATGTAGCAAAAAAAAATTTTGAATTTGACTCAGAGAAAACAACACACAACAGACTGATGCAACGAAACACAATCTTTGAAAGAGGAATAAAAGAGGAATGATCAATATTTAATATTGTTAATCTCAATGAAACTCTACAAAATATCAAACCTACGCTCGTTTCTGTTGTTTCGCTCTTTGAAAGTAGTAAATTTTTGCTTTGTAACGTTGGCAAGTTTTGATTTGAAATTTTAGCGAAATTAATCGAATTGCTTTCAGTTCAATTTCTAATTTGAATCTATCGAATACCAAATGTTAGTTTTAGTTTTAACGATTTCGCTTGCGAAACACGTAGACAACTTTAATTTTAAAAAAAAATTTTGCAACTTCTAATTTTGTCATCAATTACATTATCCGATCGTGAGATTAAAATTACATTCGCGTTAAAAAAAAGCGTTTGATTACTTTGTCTCGACACTGAACTCAAAATACAAATGAATTGGCAAAGTTTCACATGAAAAAAAACGAGCGCCCAATTTTCGTAACTAGCATTTAACATTAATTCTCGAATTGATTGTCGAAAAATACACGACGACAAGAGTGGCAAATATTACGTTTGAGCGAATGCGTTTGAAAAAAAAATTTAATTTTCGTGACATAAAACTTTTGTGACATTGAAATAAATGAGACAATCGAACTCAGTCGCCAAATCGTGGCTCTTTAAACAAGAAATTTTAATTTTTTTCTCTCTTCGCGTTATTTCACCTGATAATTACTGTTTAAAATCAATTTTTAAAATTTATTACTTCGCTTAAACGCATTATCAATTAATAGCAGTTACTTTTTTTTGAATATTTCAATGTTTCAATATTTCAAATAACTTTAATTACGGTGATTAATAAGAAAATTTTATGTTTGAATGCATTTAATAAAGCGAATATTTGCTTTTTTCTTGTGTAGAAAAGTTATTTTCTTGTGTAGAAAAGTTTTTTCTCCGATGTTCGGCAAAATGAAACGTTTGCAACTCGAAGAAAGTTCTCGAAATTAGCCGTGAAACTTGTTTTCGCATTTCTAACAGAAATTTATTTATTTAATTTTTTTATGAACAAGTTAGTCTCTTCGCGAATGTTTTCGAAACGAGAAGAGAGAAGAAGTGAATTGACAAATAATTTATCAAAAAAATTTTGACGCTTCATTAAACTTCGATTGCCGATGTTTGTTTTCAAATGTTTCGAGGAAATATTTTCACAAATTCTTTGCAGCTATTTGAGAAAAAGTTTCACTTTCTGGTTTGTTATTTCTAAAAAGTAATTTTAAAAATTTTTTTCGAGTTTTTATTTTCGAAAATAAATTTCTCACTTAAATTGTTAAGTAAGTGCGATTCACTCTAATTAAGTGTTTAATTTTTTAAATTTAGATAAATGATCGTTCGAAAGAAAAAGTAAATAGCGAGAATATTAGTGAAAAAATTTATTTTAAAAACAAATTTTTAAAATAAAGCAAATTTTTAATTTCTCATTTTGAATTTCTTTTGTTTGAAAAGAATAGAATTGAAGTGTAAGTGTCGATAGCTAAGTTATGGTTATTAAAACCCGGATAATAACAAAAGCGTAGCGAAATAATTTACATATGACGCAAATTTTTTTATTTAAAAATTGAAAAAAAGAGTGAAGTTCGTTACACTCTCAGACAAAGCGCAAATCATAAAGGATACGTTCGATTCATTCGCGAAAAAAAAACTTTTTTAAATGCATCGTGAAAAAAAGTTTTCAGCAAAATTTTTTTCACTCTTCGCGTAGAGAAAAAGAAAAAAGTTTTCGCGAAGCAACTTGTGTAATCATGCGTTCGGCTTTTTCGCGAGAGCGCAGTTTACATTTCGCGCGGAAAGCGCAAGAAAAAGCAGCGCACAAATTTCACGCAATTATTATAACCATAAATTGTGTAAGAAAAATTGTAATTGTTTTCGAAAAAACTGTTATTAAATGAATCGCATTTTTCTCGTGAATAAATTAATCTTAGGCGAACTTTATAAAACTTCACTTCCCATTTCTCCGTAAAAGCAAAGTTCGTGTGTAACGCATTTTTTTAGCTCAAAAGTGTACTTCGCCTTTTCATTTCTAATTAACCGCCGGTCATTACAACAATTAATTTTCGGCTCTATTTAAAATAATTTTAACCAAAAAATGAATGTCACTTTTGCATGGAATTGCATGTATTAAACCGACTGGCGATTGTTAGAATAAGCGGCTTTTAGAGTAAATAAAATTTTAAAAAACGAGACTTCAAAGTGTATTCATAAATAAGATGAATTAGAATTGATTTTTGCATTTAAGTAACATTTTACACCTGATTTAAATTCATGTATCAGCGTCGATCGAATAAAGTTTGAATAGAAAAGCGAATTCACAAAATCGAGTGCATTTAAGGTTTGTTTTGTGTGGTTGTTTTTGACATTATCCTCCAAAAAAACATTAAGCAAACGCTTTGCATTAAGTAATCTCTCGAATGCTTTTTCGAAGTTCAATTGTTCACTTAGCGATTCAAACTCTCCAACAACAACAAAAAGTCAATTTAAAATTGTTAAAAGCAAAGTTTTTAAAAATTGCGTGATCAAAGCGCGAAAGAAAAAGGCAAATGCAGTTCTAAAATATTACATTTACTCGTATGCAAACAGAATCACTTGTCTAAACGATTTTAATTTCATTAAAAAGATGTAAAGAAGTTAATTTAGCGAAAGACTTAAAAGCCGAATTCTATTGAAAATTATTGTTTGACATTAAATAATAAAAAACGAATTAAGGTTTTATAGATTCGATATAAAACGTCGTCAAACTTGATGTGACCGGCGTGTACAGCTTCGGCAACAAACGCAACAATAGCGCAACTATTGTTTTCTCGCTTGTTTCGAGAAATGAGTTTTATTTTCAAAAATAAAAAAGAACTTAATGATATAATGCAAAAAAAGCAAGGAATACAAAAGAGAGATAAATACAGACATATCATTTATATTTCATGCTTCGTTGTATTTTATATGCAAATTACTTTGTAAATAAGTCAACTTTGTGGCAAGCAAAATTTCACTCTTAAAGATAGTCCAATCCTATTAACAATTCACAATTCGCTTGCAGAACAAACGTTTCGCTCTCTAGCTCGCGTTTCTCGCCAATAGCCAATCAAGAAATTAGTTTTCCTCGAATTCGCTATTTTCCGTTTATCTACGTAGACTCGCTATTAAGAGAGCCGCTCTTCACTACTGTCGATGCTATTTTTTGTCGCTGTTACTGGCCGCCAATAACGGTCGTCTTGCATGTACGGTTGCTGTTTGTCAAATGCGAAAAGCATTTACAAAATGTATTATGCATAAAGTGATGTGATCAAACGTGAAATAGAGAAAAAAAGCAGAGAGAGAGAAAAGAACATTGAAATGTCATTCAAAGGTGATGCACCCTGTTTAATATATACGACCTCCTCGGCTCAATCAAAACAGAATATGAAAAACATTTTCGTTTTTTGTTTCAAACTGTTCGCGGAGCGAAAAAGTGAAGTGAATTGTTTTCGATAACAGCTGTTTCATGTCACAATCAAAAAATTAGTTTGTAAACGAATATAAAGTTAAAATTATTGTGACGGTGTGTTGTACTCTAATGATGATGTTCATTCGAAAAGAGCACCGAGAACTCAAGCGCTGACCGCTCCTCGAAAAAGCTTAATGCAAGCTGTAATTTTCAAGAATCGGAAATTATAATTCACAGCCGAGATTAGTTATTTCGAGTTCAGGAAAAGGCGCGATTAATGTTTTTAGTAAAGAAAAACTAAAAAGCTAAACTCGATGTGTTCAAAAAGGCAAATTTAGAATTGTAAAGTAAAGGCAGCAAAGGTTGAGAGGACGCTCGGCGAAACACGTACCTCTTGAACCTGATTTCGAGCTGCCAAAAAACTACTCGATTTTCGTCGATCGTTTTCATCTTTCTTTTACGAGAGTGAACACAATCGACTCTTCCTAATTAGCGAGCTTATCCTGACTTATCAACACCCCGAATAATATCAATTTTAAAAGCAGCAGCTTCAATTGTGTACAGTGGTTTAAGCGCACGTGATGACAAAGCGATCTGATTAGCAGCAGAAGGAGCGTTTGTTTATCGTCCATCGCAGCCGGATGCCGATGATTCGGATACGATCGCAAAACATCAAATGTAGCGTGACCTTTTTCAGCCATTAAAAATGTGCAGAAAAGATTTTTACATTGTGTATATGAAAAAAGCTGGTTTCCGAGTGGAGAACTTAAACCAGTTTTTCGCCGGTTAATTTAACTGACTTTAAGTTTACGAGAAAATGTAGCGCTTTATAAAACGCAATTAATCAACGGTAGTTTTTGCTTTCAGACTCAGAATCTTAAAACACTTGATAATTGCGATCGCGAAGCAATTGGTTCGCGAAGATCGTCGCTGCGTTTTGCGAAGAGAAGTTTTCCCTCGCTCGACTTTGCTTCCAATTCCTTTTCGAGTTTTTTAAAACTCGATGTTCTATCGAATCGTTGTGAACAGAAAAACCTCAACTTTAATCACTTTTTCGCAATCTTTTTCTTCTACTCTCAACTGTGTTTCTTTCAATCTTCTCGTAGAATTGAAACAACGAATAAACATCAAAGTGAGTTTTATGGCTAGAAAAACAGCGTTTTAACTGAAATTCAAGCGCCGCAAAATTTGATGCCACATTTAAAGCGGTTTTTCGTAAAAAAAATAAGCGTAAATTGCGTTGCATGGCATGAAGTGGTTGAAAGCTGACAGTTGAAAATGCGGATGAAACAGTTTTTTTGTACCATGTTTTTGGCGTATAAAACACGAGTTTTAGTTTCATCGCGAGGCGAGAGAACAGAATCAACAAAAAGCTAATATTTGCGCTAAAGCGCTCGCACACAAATTTATTGAATTGCAATTTTATTTTTGCTAGCGCTGCGATTATTATCTAAACTCTGTTTTCTGCATTTTGATGCTTCCTTTTTCACACTTTGAGTGTTTTATCAAATTCTTTTTCTTTTTTCACCGAGTTTATCTTTTTCACGTTGTCCGCGTTGTACAAACTACTCGTCAATTCAATTGCAGCTCATTTGAAAACTTTTATTGTTGAATAAAATATGTGCTTGTGCAAACACGCACCGTTTTTTTTTTCAGGAAATTTTGCAAGCGAATTTAAGGTTTTACTCGAAGTGAAATGAAAATTTAATAATCGAATATGAAACGATCTCGATTTTCAGCGTGTATTTGTTTTTATAAAATTGTTTATTGCGCTTCAGTCAGAAAAAAAACTTTTCATCGCATTTCAAAAGTTGAATGAATTTTAGAATCGTCAGAAAAAAAAATGTTCTCAATAAAATTCAAAAACAACTTTTCGAAATCGCTTAGTACGTAATTTGAAACAAAAAAAGTAAAAAATGATTAACGTACGTTTAACTAGATAAATTTGTTTTTATTTTTATTTTTTCGAGATTATTTTCAATCGCTTTTTTTAGCAACTACGGAATTCAAATCGATTTTTGAGTAAACAAAATTTGATCAACGCTGTTTGCGGATAAATTTTTTCACTACAAAATGAGAAGCGAAATTAGTTTAATTAAAAATTTAAAAGTGGATCAATAAACCTATTTTCAGCCGTACAATTGTACGTATGATGCGAGTGAATCGTTAGATTAGTGATCAAAGATAACGACGGAGAGAGAGAAAGAGAGAGAGCGCGAAAGAGAGATCATCGAAATTTTTTTTGAGGTAAACATTTGACCTGTTCGAATGGCCAAACCCAGAATTTAAATTTTTCTTTTAAACAATTAAAGCCAACTGTCAATCATTTTTGAAAGTAGTTCCGCTTTCGGCGATATTCAAAGAGGAAGAAAAGACAATCGCGATGCAAATGTCGCGTGAAGTGCATTCGTCGCGCAGTTTTCTCTCTTTTTTGTTTTTCTTGTTGAAAATGAGCAAAAAATGTTAAACAATTTATTTCACAATTTGATTTAAAATAAATTGAAATGTAATTAATTTGAATAAAAGCCAAAAGACGGTGTGAAAATTTTCTGTAATTTAAAACGAAAGTAATTTAATTCTGAAAAATGCATGTTTTCAAGTATGACGAGAAAAAGCTTCACGATTTTCGCTTCGATTTGGCTTCGAAATATTGTTAATTGAATGAAATTTTCTTTCTCAAACGATTAATCTAGAGAGAAAAATAAAGGATCGAAAACCAATCGAAATACAAATAAAGCGAGCAACGAACGTGAAGAGCATTTTCGCAAAAACGATGTAAATGCAATTCCTGCTCGATAAATAAAGAAGCCCTTTGCGAAAATGCTCGAAAACGATAAATTTAAAAAAGTGATACAAAACTCGCTTCAAGCGATTGATTCGTTCGTTTAGTTCACAAATTTTGCATTTTCGAAAAAAATCAAAACTTTGAAAATTTTGTTTGTTTCTTTCGCAAGCAAGTCGAATGTAAAACACTGTCATTACCAATTTGATTTAATACGCGATCATTTTCATTGTTTTCATTGCAAATTGTAAAAAAATTTGAAAATGACAATTGTCGCTAATTAATACGCGTGCAAATCGCATTGATCTCGATTAACCCAAATTAATAGACAGACTTTTATATCGCCGCTTTTTTTGCATATATTTAAATATTTTGATTAGAAAAAAAGAGAAACGAAAATTTTAAAAAATTCAAAGCAGTTAAAAGTATGTTTAAATCGCAATTAAACGCAATTACAAATGTCGTTTTTTATCGAAAATAAAATTTTTTGTGTATTTTGTGCGAATTGAAAACAAAAAAGCTGCAAAATTTAGTGAAAAAAAATGATGAAATCCTTGACATAATAAACATTTCGAATGCAAACAGAGCAAATCTATGATCGATTAAAGCCACTGGCATCGAGCGATCGCTTTTTTGCGCGAAATGCGGCGTATTCTTGAATTGGCGAAAGAAATCGAGCGAATTAAAAGTTTGAACAAAAGGCGATTTCAGTGTTAAGTTTCGAATGTGGAAATCGAAGCTCGGCACGAGTTTGAAAAAAGAAAAATGCACAGAGTACGGAAAGTTATGTGCAAAACGCAACCATTTTTCACTTCTTTCCGAATCGCATTCTCGGAAGTTGTATTCTCTTAAAAGGTTACTTGAAACGCAAACGTGCTTCTTCGTTTCTAAACTTGTCGTCACTCTTTTTTCAATGAAACGTTTGTTTCGTATTTCATTCGAGAAGAATGAACAAACTTTTATCGTTTTTAATAGTGACAAGCATCGAAAAGATGATTAAAGCGCGCAACAAAAACATATGCACATAATGTAAAATAATTTTATACGCGAAGCTACAAATTGCATGCGAGTTTTACATTTTCTCTCTCTCTCTCTTCTCGAACGTGTTCAGGAAAAACAACAATTCGATGCGAACACAATTGGCTTGAAATTCAGGAAACAAAAGTGACCGCTAAAGAAGGGAGAGGGAGCGAGAAGTGAGCAGCAAAGATGGAGCTCGTCTAAAAACCGAAAGTGGAATGACCCTAAAATTAAATAATGAAAACAGGATGGGTTTTATGGTTGCCGCAAACCTGCTCCTCGAGCGCAGCATTTTTTTCTACCTCGGCTAATGTAATAATGTAATCAAATTTGTGTTTCTACGATTTTTCCTTTTTTCACAGCCGAAATTATTAATAGCTTCACCTTGAATCGCAATAATTAGTCGCCGATATTCGAGCTTAAGACATAGGCGCTCGGCGTGATCTGAATTGTTCATCGAAAAAAAATTCGCTAGAAAAACACATTTCGTTCGAGCGCATTGGTAGCGAACCTGCGAACAAAATACTAATTGACGGTGTGCGAGGGGAGACGAAGTGTTTGGTGCACTCTTTTCGCTTCGCTCAATGCTTTTTGCACTTTCCTTCACTCGTTATTTTATTCTCAATTTTTGTAAACTGCTTTCGAAAGGAAATATTGCGAATGGAATCGCTTCGAATCGGGGAAAATTCGCTCGTCGTCGAGTTTTTCCAAATGTTTTTATATTGCATAAAGCGTTCAAAAGCGAAGCAATTCGCCAATGCGATACAATGCGATTACATACCCAATACGGCCTGTAAGGTTTGGTCTTCGAGCAAAGTATCCATGTTAGCTGTGTTCAGCATGTCGTTCGCCGTCAACAGCGAGCACAAACAACACGTTCATCATCAGACATTTGAGGCGCACGTAAATCGAGTTATCCAAAACAAAAATCATGAACAATACGCGAAATTCACGCGAATGTTAAGTCGCAATTGAAACGCGTGGCTTCGGACACAATCAGAGAGAAGCGAGTGTTTCTCAAAAAGTCAGCTTCAACCAACGCGTTAATTGAACTGCTCGCGAACAACGGAAGTATTCGCATTCGCTATGAAGAAGTGAATGCATCGACGGCGGATAGATGAGCGAAACTTTCCCTATTCTCGCTTAATTCAGGGTCCGATTCAGGGTCAGGTGAAGTTGTTGCGTCGACGGCGACCGATGTTAAGGAACGTTAGCCGAGTCGCATCATATAATTTTCGCGAACTAAATTTACCGTTAGGCACCGGATTCTTCGCGAAGGCGTTCGAAAATGTTACTTTTTTTAAATCAAAAAGGTAAAAGTAAAGTCGACAATGAAATAACGAATTGTACAATCGTCGTTGCCGAGCAAAGCAGGATCGCGGCTACACACACCTACCTGTTGGTTGGTGCTGAAGTGCTGAATTTCTTGTTTCGCAAGAAGCGAACACATCCACTTTCAACTTCCACAAGCAATCCAGCCTCGACTAACCGAATACGTTTTTACGTTTACGAAAAACGTGTGTGTTGTACGCTGTGTGTACAGATGGTTTCACAAAATACACATCGTTCGAAAAAAACGTAATTTTTATTTGCCTTTTGAAATACGATTTAATTTACTACTTTATTGTATATAATGTCTTCGATTAATTGATGGCATTTTCCACGGGTACAGCAGTGATTAAAGTGGTGTTTAGTAACAATAATCGGTTATCTGTCAATGCAAGAGAGAAAGCAATTAAAAATTCATTCGATTTCATTTACATTCATTGGAAAAAGTATACAAAAACTTTAAACTTTTTTTAACAGTACTAAAAAATAAAATTAAATTAATTTAATTACACAAATGTGAAAATTGAATTTTGATTTGCAATCAAAGTGAAAAAATATGACTTCTTTGAACATTAAGTAGGCGATTAGGCGACACATTGAAAACAGTAAACCAGGAACCATATTCGTTTTAAAAAATGCGCATTTTGTTGCTTTTTACTTTTTGTTTTAGGAATGAGCAACGGATGAGTATTACATAATTCATGCAGAGCTCAAGGGCTACAGTTCAGAAGGGCAGAAAAAGACCTCTCACTAATCTAAGTGTTGCCCATCCCTTCTTCTAAAAATAATAGCCGGTAGGGTGTTCAAACATCGTTTTCGCTTTATACCACGTACTTTGAAAAATGTGTTTATTTTTAAAATAGTAACAATTGAATATCAGAAGGTTTTAAAAAATGAATTATCACAAAACTGTTCTCACAGTGTTAACATTCGTTTCGAAATCAAATGTTTGAAATCAATTTGCAAGGAAACGCTTTGAAAAAAAGCGTACGTCAAACGATAAACATTTGATCTCAGTTGATTGTCAGTTTTATTTTTTTAAGACGAATAAAAAACCGAAATTATGTGTTCAATGAATCTACAACTGATGTAATGAGGTGCCAATTTTTTACAATTTTATGAAAATACATTTTTTAAAGATTAAAGCTCATTTTGTGGTTAAAACGCTGAGCGCGAACACAAACATTGTTTGTAGTTGTTTTTACAAAAATAAAGATTTTGTACATCAAAAATTTACCAATATTACAGAGTTTAAGCCGAGATCGTTCATAAAACAGCAAATATATTGAATTTTTAACCCGTTTCAGAGTATAAAAAAATAATAATAAAAAAGATTTGTGTCCTTTCATGCAAACAGGACAGAAAATGTGATGCTTGCATCGTTACGCATATAAAATTGATGAGGACTAGAACCAAGTTTTATACAACAACTCGCTTTTGAGTGTCAAAAAATAATGTACAAAAATGTTTTCAAATATATATCAATTAACAAATTTTGGCCAAGCATGTATCGCAAAATGTCAATTTTTTTTCGTTTTTTTTCGTTTTTGCAAATCTTTTTTTAAGTAAATGACCTTTTAAAAAATTCAGTGTAAAAAATCACAGTCAAAAATTGAGCATTAAAAATGTAAAAGAAATAAAAAAATAAAAATCAGTTTAAAAAGCTAATGTGATGATGACCAGAGTTGTGCTCTTATATTTTGTTTCTTTTCACTTTTTTTCACACAAAAGAAATATGAATTGCCAAAATTGGCGATTACAACACTGTCTGGTTACAAATATATGAACATTATTCATAAATTAAATTTTAACCTGACAGTTGAGACGACATTACGCAGTGTTATTTTTCAACCTCTGATTATAATTTATCACAATTGATTGTAAATTAAATAAACTGTTGCTACATTTTTGGGTTCACAAATAGGATTGAAAAATTAAGTGACTTTTTGGAAGAGAATATAAAGTTAACAAAGAATGTGGAGATATGTTAAAGATCACTATAAGAATAGCAGCAATACTGAAGAGTGCACGACTCGCAGCTGTAATTTTAATTGCTCATTAATTAAAACGAAGAGAATTTCAACATTACCTCACCATTAGTAAATGATTGACGAAATATTTAATGACGGCTACTTCGATGATCTCGATCCCTGTCTCGGTCTCGGTCTCGATCACGATCGCGATCGCGCTCGCGGTCCTTTTCACGGTAGCGATCCTCATGATAGCGCTCGTCGTGATAACGATCTCTGTCTCGACTTCGCTCCCTGTAGTCGCGTTCACGACTTCTTGAGCGATCTCTTCTGCTTGATTTTGAAGATCGAGATGACCTTTCTCTTGACCGATCGCGAGACCGTGGTCTGTCTTTGCTTCGAGAACCATACGATTTGCTCTCGATACCATGCAATGTGTCCTGTAATGAGCTGACGAGAATTTTGCATCGCTCATCAGCCGCAACTTTCGACTGTTTTATCAACGAAATAGCTGTCACCAATGTTTCAATAGCGTTTGAGTAATCTCCTAAAAAGTGGTTGGTCATTTTTGAAACAATTCAAAGTTATTACCTGCACTGGCGTCAGCAACAGCCCTGCTAATCGCACTGCTACAAACTGCTCGATTCTTGTTTATTTGTTCTTCAAACTCGGGTTCAGACAAAGATGGAACAAGAGAGTCACCGCCGCCAAGCGGTCCTCGATAATCGCCACAATATTGATTCGGACCTCCTGGAACTCGAGAGTATGGATCTGCGGCCTGAGATGATGGAACTCCTTGATGCTGAGGCTGAAAAAATGCAGGATTAACATGAGGTGCTGGTCCTGGATGAGGTCCACCAACTCCTACAGGAGGCATTCCTGGAACTGGAATAGTAAAATCAAAATTCTATAAATTTTGAAACAGTGTTTACCTGGTGGACGCGGGGGCATAGGGGCGGTTGTAGGAGCTCCTTGGTTCATGTTCATGTTATTCGCTGGTGGAGGAGGATGCCCGTGTCCTTGATGATCACCCCATTCTTGCATTTGTTGCGGATGTTGGGCGCGAGGATCTCCTGGGGGACCTGGAGCTCTTAACAGTGGTTGTGGTCCTGGACCGCGGTTACCTGGTGGCATTCTCATCATCGGCATTCCTGGTCTCTGGGGTCCTCCGGAGTGCATTGGAGGCGCACCACGCGGCGGCCCGCTGGTAGGTGTCATGCTCGGGTGCCATGGAGGTTGTCCCTGGCCAAACGGACCTGAGCCACTCTGAGGCATTGGCATTCTCGGTTGTCCTGGTATTAAAGGTCCGTTCGGACGTTGAGGTCTAGATATAAGGGGAGGTCTCATCGCACCTCCTGCTTGAGGTCCTCCATAAGCGCGCGGTCCCGATTGATGTCCGGCCATTTGCTGATTCCCGCCGCCGCCGGGTGCGAGTTTTCGCGATTGCATTTCAAAGTGATTCAGATTCTGTTTGTTGCATGGAGTCACAATGGGATTTTGGCCGTGGAGTTCGCTGAAAACAAATTTTAACAAAAACACTAAAAAAAAATAGACTCACGTTTTCGGCAATTTTTCGATGACATTTCGCACAGAACTTTCAGAACCTAAAGTGACCACGCAAAAGCCTTTTGACTGACCATTCGCTCGATTCTCAAAAAATTTGACTTCGAGTATATCTGAGATGCCGATCGCATTGATCGCATCAATTATGTCCTGATCAGTTGTCCACTGTAAAAATATGTAAATGTATCGATCGCAAAATAAAAGCTAAAATGGAAGCGAAGAGAAAGCGTACCCAAGTCAAATTGCCGACATAAATGCCAATCTTTTTAAGAGATCCTTGTCCAGAATCACCGAGATTTACGCTAAGCGAATGATCGTTGGTTGAGTGTGAATTGTTAGATTCATCGTTGCCATTGTAATCCTCTTCATTGTGGTCGCGTTTTGCACTGTTCGAAGCTGTGATTACATCGTCATAAAGATCGACCATTTGGTCGTTGTTGTATTCATTTTCCTGTAAATTCGCGGCAAAGAAGAGAGTGAATGCAGAGCAGACAATGGCGTCATTGTTTCGAGCGAATGGCTTCAAGCAGCGTCGCGATCGGTTCGCGTGCGGACACTTACCTGATTAAACTCGTGCTCCAAATCGTCGGCGTACAGATCAATCTCTCCACCGTCAGTTGCCATTTTTGCGGAATATTCACTGAATTCGGTAATAATCGAAAGGAAACGGAACTCGGCTTTCGACGCTTTTCTCAGCGACAAACCGCCATTTTCGCATCATTCAAACTGCCGCTTTCGCTTCCATCTGTCGTCTCGGCTTTTGTTCGCTTAAATTTCGGTTTCACCGAAAGTACCGAAATACCGAAATTTTGCGCTTATTTTGAGCATTTCATTCATATTTCGAAATCATCTCACTTCAAAAGTGATTCACTCGCGTTTTGTGCTTCATTAAGCGTTCATCTTTTCTGCTGCGAATTCACTTTTATGCGTTGCGTAGTTTTCTCAAATTTTTTGAAGAGATTTGTGTTAGAAAAATTTTGATTTTTCGATGTAAAATGTGCTTAAAATTAAAACTAAAACAATTTATTCTTCTTCTTTATGTTCCAAGCCTATTTTTCATTTTTATACACAATTTTAATTTACATATCATAAATCTTATAATTCATTCATAAAAATAGCTTTTTTTCCTCAAAACAGTTTTAACTCTCAAATTATTCTCAATATTATTTTCAATTTTTTCGTTTAATTCATAAATAATGCATTTAATTTTCTAAATCAAAAATGAAACTTTGAAAATTACATTTGGGCAGCAATAGAAAGTGTAAACGAATCACATTCTAAAAGAGAGGCGAGGAGAGGCAAGAGTAGATTTTCACGGAAGATTAGGTTCATTGGTTTATTTATTTTTTCTTTTTCTTCTCAGAGTTTTCAGTAATTTCTGCATTTGATATTCGCTCAGGCGGTGGATCTTCATCTTGCGGTGGTAATTTAGCTAATTTGCAATCAATGAGAAAAGTAGCTAGCAATGGCAAACGCCATTTTCCTTTCTGTTTCGGTTTCGGCATTCCAAAAATCGAGAATTTGAACATTCCCACTCTTGGAAATGAAATGGTAAAGTTAATTTTATTGCCATTATCTTCCCTCAATACAAGATTTTTAGCATCCATTTCCATCCCATCCGAATCCATCACTTGGTAAGTAATGAGCATCGGCTCTACACTTTCAATGCATAATCTTCTCTTTCCACCCCATGTGCTCACAACTGGCCCAATTTGATTATGTAATTTCATTCGATAATCATAAAACGATTGAGTGGGACCCCAGGGAAGTTCATTGAGAGGAAATGGTTCGATATACTTTCGGGCGCGATTGCATTCTAATAAAAAAGTAATGGCGCTATGAAGACTTGATGATTCTGTCTGCTTTTCTTGCATATGTCGTTCAGGCTTTGCATAAATCTGAAATAAACAAATCGAAAGTTTTTAATTACAATTTTTTGCTTGTTAATTGAGTCATGAAAAATATTTTTTATTTTTATAAAATATTTATTTTTCGATTTTGAAAATAAGCTTCTTTGATTATAAATAATGTTTAAAAAATTGTATTATTTGTTGTTTTTGTTGAGTAATTTAAAAAAATTAAGCTAACAACTAAAAGCTTTATTTACTTAATTCACCAACACTAATCGTCAATACCATTGTGTTGAAAAACTTGTTTCAACTTCATTCATTCATAAATTTAAAATTCTGATTTGATTAAATGCTTTAATATTACACTTTAGCTAAATACATAAATATTTCCTCAAACATAAAATCTTTTTAAGCAAAAATTCATTTGTATTATAAATGCCGATCTCAGAGATTTTAATCAGGCAAATTCTTTATTTTCGAATATTTCTGATCGAGTAGATTTATTAAGAAAGTGGTTAAATCTTAAAGCTCGTCAAAATGCAAACTAATATTAAATTAATTCTTAAAAGCAAGAAATGCTTGGACAGAAATTTGGATTTATGCATCGAATAAACTTCTTAGCACTAATCTCAATTTGAATTTTCTTTTAACTAGAAACGAGTGTTTAACTCAGATAATCCGAAAGTGAACGATGTTATTTTAAAATACGACGAAAAGCACAATTCGTTTTATATGAAAGCAAAAATCGATATTGTAATTATCGCAAGCTTCGAAAATGTTTTGTTTTCACTCGTGAACGGATGTAATCGAACGATCGATAAGCGACCTCAAACACTTTTTTTCGTCGAAATTAGGCCAAAATAGCAAACTGCGTTCGATGACGTGCTACTATTCGCTTGGAACATTATTCAACGCACGAAAACAAACCGAAAACACAATTTCGGTTCAATGTTAAGGTCTGTCTTTAAACGTTAACTTCGTTAACTAACTAAACTTTGTTTTTAAATACAGGCTTTACGATGGTAGAAAAATTCGGAAGCTCGAGTTTGAATCACTCATTTATTATAATCGCTAGTGTTCTGCATGATTTGTGAACTCATTGTTCATACTTTTAAATTAGAATTTCTTACTTTAAGATAATATCGGCCTTCGATGGGTGGTATACAAATGAAAGAGCCAACGAGTCGATCTTCTTTCAGCTGACAAAACACGTAATGATTGAGCGAAGAGTTTTCAACTTCATCAGCCGGATACAATTTGTACTTATATCGCATCGTTTCGTGAGCTCCAATTTTGATCTCTGTTTGTACGCGGAACGTTAAAGGATTTTGATATTTGGTCCTAATTTTAAGATTGAATTCGAAAAAATATGGCGTAACTTTGGGCATTGCGTTGAAATCGTCTAAATTAACAGGTTTATCAAGCAATTGCCATCTAAACAAACGGTCAAATTGAAACGAAAAGGTAAAAAGCAACGAAACAAGCAAAATACCGTTCGTAGTTAGCCTCCACTTCGTCATATGGAAAATGAGTCCAAATTAGACTTTCGGGATCAGTTAAAAAGAAATGTTCGTTGAGTTTTTTCTGAAATTTTCCCGAGTGGTCTGTATATCCTGTTCCCCATGTTGTATCAACCAGCCGCCAAGCGCCAAAAATATAAACCGCATTCCAATTGTGTATAATATCTTCACCAGGTTTAAAATGATGTCCAGGCCTATAATCATATCCTTTTGCAAATCCTTGTATCTTTTTGACGCGAAGTCCAGCGGCTTGACACATATCACTAAACAATTGACAATAGTCTTTGCAAACCCCTTCACGAACTTGTAGGATTTGATTTGAGGACAGGCTTATGTCCATACACTTCCAATCGTATTTAATATTTTCCGCTATCCACCGAAATATAGCTCTCACTTTGAAAAGATCATTTGGAACGGAATCGCACAAATATTTCACAAGAGTTTTCAATGATTTTGTTTCTTCTTCAGGCGTCTTAAATGCAAAAAGCAATGACCAAATCAAAAAATATTTTAGGCCAGCTTTTGAATATCTTACCTCTAAAACAATTTTATCGACATCTTTGAAAATAGTTACGCTGGGAATCATTTCCTTTTTACGTGTCGGAGGTGGTCGGGCCGCGTATTCTGGCGCTTCATCGGTGATTGGATCATTGTCTGTCTGAATGTTTGCATCCTTTCTTTTTACTACTAAAAGTGAAAATTTTAAATGAAAATATGTAACACGATCAATAAAAATAATTTAATAACTAAATAAAATAGCTCAATAGGAAAAGAATCTGAATTTGACCTGATTTTTGAGCAACAAACGAGTCCTCCATATCATCTAGAAGCTTATTCAAAGCTTCTTGAAGTCTTACATCAAAATTTTTCTTCTTCGCTTCGACTGCATTTATGGATAATTCTTTTTCGATATGCGAAAAAGGAGAAGAAATATTATCATATGTTTGTAGTATATTCAGATCATTTCCAGCGCCGTTCGCTGCACGGGCAGCAATTAATGGATCAGTTTGAGATTCAAAATCGTGTAATTTGAAAGCAAAACTCGCAGGTTGTTTTACATTTTCAATTTGTGTGAAATTGTCGAATCTCGTGAGAAATTTGCTTTTCGCTATGGCAAGCTTTGTCTGTGTCGAACTGGTCGCTTTTTCCCACACCACTTGAATTCCAACATCGATGGTTACCTGCGCTCTCATCGAACCTTTGCCAATGATATTTTCCGTACGTATAAACGCATTATTACTCGATAATTCGTAGTTAGGAGACAAAGGGGCTAGAAGCGTTTGCGAATCTCCACTCCTTTCTATCGTTAAATCGGCAATTTCATTATTGAAAAATTCAAATTCATCATCTGGTAAAAAATCGAATTCAGTTTGCGTGTATTGCGACTTGTAGCCAAATATGCTTTCGGTTTCTGTTTGAATCGCTTTAGCTTGTATCGGAATCGGAGAAATTTTTTGCTTTTCGAGCGACCTCTCCTCGATCGAACTTAACCGTGGTTTGATTAATTTTTGTCGCTTCGAATTTCGATTATTTGCGATTCCGTTTTTAAGAATGTAACCATTTTCGGTATTGTCACTTGTTTTGACAACATTGTTGTTTTGAGTTAAAACGAGTCGCCGAGTTGTGGTCACTTTAGACTCATCATTTAGCTTCGACACCCCGCAGCCCATTTTCTAGGCTACATTCCGCAGTATTCGCAAATACAACTGCTGAATAGAATTGAATTATTAGTATGCGAATATCAATGTGACCTTTGCCTTTGTTTTCAAATTAGATTAATCACTCCGACATTTCAACGCTTCGTTTGCTCTGCTCTTTGCTTTTTGCATTATTATCAAGCATTCGATACGACCGCAATTTTCGATCTGCTCGGCAGACATAACTCACGCACTCGTAATACTTGAAACTCTGGTCGTCAACTGCGAACGAAAAAAACGAAATGCGAGTCTGATTCTTCGGCTTCAATCGTAACAAGTATAAAACGGCGAAAAGCAAAAATGATGAGCATATAAAACATAATTTCTGCGATAGTAAAATTTTAAATAAAAATGAACATACGAACATTTCTATTGGTCAGAAAGTAATAATTTTTCTATATCATTTGACATCTAATCGGACTTATTAATTATTAAAATCACAAAAGCTCTATTGTTTTCAGTTTTTAGCTGATTCAGAGAAATGATTTCTCAGAAATCATCGCATCAGCAATTTTAGGCGATGCTCATCGCAAGCAATACAAACTCGTTTATGGTTTGCAATTGTTTTCTTATTGTTTACTCGCTTGATGAGTGCTTGTATCTAATTGCAACCATTATGATTTGTCTTATGCTGGCACACAAAAAAAAATAAATCTGATATATCTGATGAATACTGGCGAGAAAGGAAGTTTCAATATGAAAACTTGGGTCAAAAAAAAGCTTCGCACTTAATTAAGCCTTAAATTATTATTTTAGCACGTTGCTTCGCTAACTCTTATCATTTGAGCAATTTTTCAAGAAAAAACCAATAAAAATACAGACGAAAAAGCAAAGACAACACTAATTTCAGGAAACGTGATGCGGATGATCTGGAACTCGTGAAATAAAAATTGTCTTCAAGTAAAAAAGTTGCATTTTTTATAAATTCTCTTTTTTAATTCTCAATAAAATACAATCATTAACAAAATAAAATATTTAAAAAATATCAAGTAAATGATTGTGTCGTTCATTAATTTTTACAAATTTTAATTTTTTAAAAATTCGAGGCAAAAATATTTTTGCTCGAATATATCTTTTACAATGTGGCAGAAATAATCTTTATAATTATTCATAATTAAAAGTTTAAAGCTTTTTTTGCAATTAATTAAGCTTAAAAAAAAATTTTAAAAAAATTTTTGTAATCATTTGCAATCTAGGAGAGTGTGATTATTCTAAATAAAAAATTTTCAAACTTCATCTATAGATTTTGAAAATTTTTACAAAATAGTGCGCTAATTTTAATTTAAAAAAAACATTAATTATAATCATGCAATGTCAGATAGTAAAAATCGTTTTTTACTGAAATGTCATTTCGATAAAGGCCAATGAATGAAAAAGTAGATTTTTTTTCACGCTAAAGTGAATTTAAATGCTGCTATTTTCATTATCACGGAACCACAAATTATTTAATTTTTAATATTTATTCAAAAAAAAGTTTAAAAGTAAAGCATGTAATCGTCACTTTTTCACAAGGTAGGAAACGGACGAATTTTTTTGAATTTAAATGTTTGATTAGCAAAAATCGAAAATGTCGATAAAGCGAAAGAAAAAAGTTTCAAGGCGCTAGAACGAATACGATTGTTAATTATAAATATTTTTTAATTAAAAATTTGCAAAAGTTGGTGCTTCAGTGTTGATGTCACATTTTATAGATTAATTTTTTATTAATCAAATGCCTAACAATCCATTTTTGAATTTAAAACAAAAAATTTACATAGTAATAGTTACTCTATGACAAACAGGAAAAGTATGAAAATTTGTTGACTCATTTAAAAAAATTATTTAAAGTTTTTAATTTATGAGTTTTCAGAACTTAAACGTTCGAGGTAAAAAGGCTTTAAAGACAAGTAATTTTTGCATATTCTAATGCTGATTATTCTGATGAGTGTTTGCTAAATACAGCTTCATTCAAATTAATTGGCTATGTTTACCATTTAAAAGAGGTTTTTTTTTCAATGAATTTTTTATTGATAAGATAGCTAATTAATTTGAACGAAGTTGTATATCGCAAAAACACTAACCAAACATTATTATGAAAATATGAATTGTGTAAGATAGATAAAGTTTGATATATAACAAATAATGAATTTAGTTTAAAATGTAGTGAAGTTCAGCCTGAAAAAGTAATGATTGAGTTGACACACGAACGAATCCAAATTTCTTGAAAATTTCAGAGAAATCAGAAAACTCTATTTTCTACTAGGAATTACACAAACTATGAAAATAAAAATAACTTTCACAATTTTTAGGGGATTGCGGCATGCAAAGCTTCGTTGTATTAAAAATGTATTTTCAAATACAAAATATATAAACGCATAATTAATGTAACTATAACGCGAATATCACAAATGATTTATGCACTTATAATATTGAATAATTAAATATAAAATTAATATATTTATTAAGTATATAATGAAGTAAAAATATTTATTTCTCTCTGTTGTACTAGCGTGAACAGAAAAACTTTCGCTGCGCAGTGAAGTATGTTTACGATTAAGATGATAAAACTTCCATTTTTAAAAGCACAAAAGTAATAAATAATCAATATACATTGTATGTGAAAAGAATATTAACACTGGCTTTATAGGCAAGTAGCCAGTAAATGAAGATGTGCTTATAGAGTGCTTATTATATGCCGATTCACTTCGATGTGCTCCGGTATTCTTATTTGCTAAACATTTTTTTTTATTCTTAAATTCACTAAACAAAACTTTTTTTAATTGGTGAAAATTTTTAGACTCAGCAACTTAATAGGTTTTAAATATCTTTTTAATTGTCTTCTGAATAGTGTAAAAATTACGAGAACTGAAAAATAAGAACAATTAACTGGTTTTGCTACTCTTATAATTTTTGAGAAATTTCTAAATTATATTGAGCTTTCATGTTGGTGAATAGCAAACTTTTCTTTCTTTAATGTTTTTATTCGAGTTGAAGTAAGTATGTTAAATGAAAAGGAATCGATTTGAGTTTAAAATGATTGAAAAAAAGCTTATTCGTTGATAAATTGCATCAAACAAAATTTAAATTATTCAAGCAAGTTATAAATCATTGATATTTATTTTTAACTTTTTTTGTGAGTTTTGGACAAAAAAAAAATTCTACTCTCACTCTGCACGTTTTAATCTTTTTTAATGCCACCAATCTTTACCATATATTTGATATATTTGATAGTGGATGCACCCGTGTAAATATTATTTTCACTTTATTATCAAATGCATTTGAATTTTATATGTAAGTACTCGTCATCAAAATTTTGTATGCATATTAAAATACATTGATTAACTGCGCAAGCATTAAAATATTTTTGGCCATTAAATATTAATTTTCTCAATTTTTTTGACCGATTTTATTCTGATTTATAGACTTCTCCTTCTCTTATTCACTATTTTCACTTTTCCTTGTAAGTTTTAATTTCTATTGCTTATTATTGGCTCTTTGATTTGAGCGATCATTTTAAAGTCATACATGGTGTCAATCTCACTTAGTTAAAAGTTCGGCGCATACAAATTCGCGCTCCGAGCGGTAAAATATTGAAATTTTGATTTGAAATGGGCTTTTTGAAATTTTGTTTTACCAAAGATGCTTCGAACATTAAGAACTATTGGAAACAAACTCTAGTTTACCCTAGTTTTTGCCTGGGTAACATTAAATTTATTTAGACAAAATACATTCAATAAAATTGCGAGTCAAATGAGCATTTTGACGCTTGTTCAATGAAAAAATTTTGACCATTTGCTTGGCGAAAACCATTTGTTAATATAGTAAAGTTTGATAAAAATGAATTTAGTCGAAAATTGCAATTTTATCAGTTCCAAAAATTGTGAATGAATGAACCATTTGTTACCAGTTTTTAGTCAGCTTTTTGCTTAAAAATGATTTTACTGAAAATTAATTTGCTTATAAAAATTCAGTTTTTTGTCAACTCTTGAAATGTGTACAAGTGTAGATATCGTTTAGATTACAACTCATTTATGCATCTACATGTGCTTTTGTTTGTAAATTCAGCGGTTCGTTTGGTAGCAATAGCGCAACATTATTTATTGCATTTTTGACAAGCACTGTATATCATATATTAAAAATCAGATGAAATAAAAAAGAACATAACAATTAATTAATTTTGTAAAAATATCTTTAACATTCAGAGACGAGATAAACTTTTTAAAATTATTGCTATAAATAATTGAATTACATCAATGAAGTAAGTTTATTGCTTTTGAAAAAATCCGAAAGCTGATTAACAGTATTTTCATTAAACAAATCACGCACGACCATAAAATGTCAAAGTAGATAAAATTTAAAAACATAGAAGGCATTTTAAAAGCACATTTTAATAAATTTACAGATTCATTCAGATCATTTTGCTATCTTATCAGCAAAAATACATTGAAAAGGCCGTTTTGAATGGCCGAGAAAGCAAATTATTATGCATAAAGCTGTACAATTTTCCTCATTAAATTTCAAATGTCGTTTTAAAGTAAATTTTTTTTTCACTATCAAGTCTATGAGGCAATTTTAACGCTCTCATTCAAGGCTAGCGACGATCTATCGACTTGGAAATAGTCGCATTATCCCCTTTCGTCTACATCTGATCATTTTTCAAAAATAGGCTAAAATCGATCGGGTAAATCTCAAGTTATATGAGTTACATACAGACGAATTGGTAAACCGAGAGCATAAGCGCTTTGATTAAACTAGTTGCGCTGGAAATTAACTGTTAGTTTAAATTACAACATCTTTTCATGATAAGTGAGTGTTCATCAACAGGAAATAGTTGAGTGTTCTTAGAAAAAATCCAACATTCATTACATTTTAATAAATGATTAATTCCGATTATGCCTGATATTATTGATTCAATAAAATTATTTTAGTTTTTTCGATCATATTCAAGTATAAAATGTTTCTGTTCAAATTATTAGCTGATTCAAATATGCAAAAGCCATTAACAATGATGAGCTGTCTTGCTGAAAATAAGCGCAGTGAGTGTTTCGCGTGATTTCCGACAGGAGCATAGAATTTAATCAAAATCAATAGAGTCTATCGCGAGTTATGAACGCAAAGGATAAACTGACAGAACGAAACGAAAAGCGAGCATTCGGTTTTCAAATATCACAATAAAAAAAATGTAAAATAATTGCAGGCACGGCATTAAAACACAAAACAAAAGTAAAAAAGACATAATAAAGCATCGAGTGTTAAAAATGTATGTCAGCAAAAATTCGATTAGTCGGTTGCTGGTCGATACTCCGATCATAAACTTTCTACACTTTTTTCCCTACTCTACAAATCTCATTTCGAAATTGAGTTTGCGAATTTCATTTACTTCACAGCGTTTTCATTCAAAAAAGACGCAGCCAATATTTTAAAAAAACTTAATTTAAACCTTTTAGGTAACTTATCGAGTGATCTCTTCGATGAAATAAATGCTTAAATATAATCAATTTAATGAACATATTGTGCTTCTCAAGCAATGCATAAAGTTTCGATACAAATAAAATCATCGCTTCATTGATGCGAAACATTCAATATAAAAAAATTTTCTACCGAATTTATCTTTGCTCTATTTTGGGCTTTTTAAAGCAGAAAATAACGTATAACACGTGACCAGAATGTATGTCCAAATTTTAATTACTCGAGCAAAGGCTGATTAAAATATTTAAATACGCAACATTTTTCGATTAAAAGCGCTGCTAATGCCAATTTGTTTGCAGCTTAAAAACAACGACAATAATTATTTCAAGTAATTTGCGTAAAATCTAATTTTCAAGCGAATTACTCAAATTCATTTTTAAGATGCAAAAGTTGCGCGCACACTTTCGAAGCTCGATTACGCTTAAATCACGATTATTTCATTTTCATCAACAAATTTTGTTCATTTCAAATATTTACCAGTGATTGATTAGAGAAATGAGCTTATTAAACAAAGTTTCTCTCTCGTGAAAAACTTTTTTCCTTATTTTAAAGCTAAAGTAAAGATAAAAGAAAATTATCTTCGATGCTCCTTCCGTTTCAATTGCAAGATTTTTGAAAAAATTTTTAAAAAATTGTTAAAAAAAACATCTCTACGCTTGAATGCTTGAAACTAGAGATGGAAACGGGACACGAAAAAAATTGTCCTGTCCAAATCCGTCCGTCCCGTACGGGAAACGGTATGAAACGGTGAGCGGTGTGAATATTACGGAAACGATAATAAAATACAATTTTGCTATTCCCACAAACGGTAATCGTATGGAATGGTAGGAATGGTAGTACGGAGAGGTATAAAATGGTATGGAGTGAAAGCGGATATGAATGATGTAAGTCTGTAAAGTAAGCGAAACACTAACTTATCTAAAGTATAAATTATATTAAAAATTGTCATTCACGAGAATGGACAAAATTTGATCGATAATTTGATCAAATCAAATGCAAAACTCTGTTACTTTCAGACCAGTTAAGTTGAAATTGGAACCGTAATGTTAAGAAACGGTAAAGAATGACATGGAAAACGATTTGGTAATGGGACGAACCTTTTTGAAAATTTCATAATAATTGTATTGTGATTGGAATGAATTTGTGGTAATGGTTTGCACAGTTCTAATTATACTTATACTGCTTATTGTGGTTTAAAAAGTTCTATGAATCACGGGTTAAACTCGTGAGAAGGGTTTACGGAATGCTCGGGACACGGAATTTACGGGATTCAAAGGACGGGATAGGACAGCCCTTTCCATCTCGTTTCCATCTCTACTTGACATAGTGAAGTCTTGCAAAATTAGCTTGTTAATTTATTAACATTGATTTAAATGAAATAGTCAGTCAGATTTAATGTGATCAAATTAATGCAAAAACAGTTTTATGATAAAAAAAACTTTGAATGAATTGACTTGCAACGAATATGAATTAGGGTTAAAGTTTAACATTTTTCATATCAAGTTAATAAAAATTCGCTTCAATCTTTCTTCTCTTCATAATAAAAGTTTTTTATTTATTATATCAAACTCGCAGAAAATTTGAATATTTTCGATTAGATTTGTTAATATTTATGTCGCGAATTAATTTTTTGGCAATAAAAGCGATTGTTCAACTGTCCAATAAAATTTTATTAGAAACTTAAAAGTGAAATTTGGCGACGAATAAAAGCGATCTTTAGCATAATAATTTTTCATTTTGCTTTTTTGTATTATTAATTCTTACATAAATTAAACGTTGCTGGATTGTAAATCGATGTGTATTTGCATCAGTAAAACGCGTAGCAAAACTGAATTAACTGGTAACGAAAGGTTTAATTATAATTAAAATATGATGAAGAGCGTTGCTCATTTGCACACAAACAGCAAAGTTTGAAAAATGCACTTTGAAAACGTGAATAGAGAATGTGATAAACTCGAATAATGGTCGAAGATGAGAGTTTAAATTGAATTAAAGCAAACAAACAACATTCGTAGAGCATAACTTTAGCGAAGTTTGGTAAAATAAATAAAAACTTTAGAGAAAAAAAGTTCCTACCTTCAAAAAGAGTTTTGTTCGCCTCTGATATCCTTTCTGCTTCACTTATATTTGGAGAAATTATCACCAAGTTTCGCTTTTGTTTACTCAAAAACAGTGAGAAATTTAAAAATGATCAATGAACAATAAAAATTAAACGAGAAGCGGAAAAAAAGTTAAGAACAATTTTCACAAATTCAGCATACTGTTCAATAATTGTGCGGTGTACCTACGTATAGAATGTTGTGAATTGTTCGACGCAAGGTTACCAAAGAAACTGTTACGAAATGCTATAAAACTTTACATTTTACTACTGACTTATATACAGTCACAGTTGTTCTTTCGCCTGTTTACAAATAACGAAAATGCATCGAAACACTATTTACAATCATTTCCTTCTTCGATCGCTTTAATCAAGTTAAATTGTAGTTTTCTTTTTACGGTATTTTAACTTTTGCTTTTTCGAAGCGCATTTATTTGAACTATTAAATCGCAATTAAATTTTGAATAAGGCAAAAACTTTTCAGCATTTCAAGTTTAAGGTGAAACTTTAAACTCGTTGCACGTTTTTTGTTCTTTGCCCGTAACATAGTCCATTCACATTTTCGCTCTCGGTAAATATCAAGATAAAAACATTTTTCGTACGAAAAACGCTTTTATTGATTGCAAATGTTGAATTAAAAGTTTACTTTGCGCAGATATCGAATTTAGTCAATAATTTATACAATTTTTGTAAATGGCATTTTGCTCTCTATTTTCTAAACAATTAACATTCACTAAGCCAATTTACAGTGGAAGCTCTCTCTCTAATTAATGAGTGTTTTTGGCTATTAAGCGAACTTTGATAACTTTTTACACTTGAATTTGCATCTTTTATAAACCAAAAGTTTTAGGTGAACGTCTTTTAAGTTCAAACAAAACATCGTTTTCACATTTATCACGATTAATAAAATTATATTAATGCAATTCGCATCATTTTTATTATGTTCGAGAAAATATTTATTTACCACATTTTTATCATACAAAAGATAAAATTTCCAAGTTCACAGTAACGACCATTGTGTCAAATGAATTGTCCGCATTTAAGCTGACAGTTTTTGTCGTATACAATAAGTTTAATTTGAAAGAATAAATTTATAAACGCACTTAACAAATAAAGTAAAAATTGACTTTCAAAATATGCATTTTGATGTTTACCATTTTTTTTTTCATCGGTAAATAGTTTTATTCAAATAAATTGAGAGTAGAAAAAGGATATGAATACCTCTTTAGTTATGTATTTCGTTTATTCTCATAAAAGTAATCTTACAAGGGAAACTTATCATTAAACATTAAATTTATTTAAAACAAATAACCAAAAGTTCGATAGCATTAGTGGTATCGAGCAGCGCTTTCAACACAAAAGCATTTTGTTCAAATTCAACTTTGGCTTTCTCATTTAGCTGTAAATTTCAACCTTTTATTTTGGATTAACATTTTTTGAATTTATTTTTAAAATACAAATTAAAAATCATTTCACTTAAAATAAAAATGTTTGAATACAAAACGAAATAAAGTGAGAATGTAATGGTTATATGTAATCCTCTGACTTTTTTAGAAGATTTTAAATGAAATCTTTGAAAAGAAATCTAAATGAATTAAAGTCGAATGGCTTATAAAATAATGCACAGTTTCACAAGTTTAAAAAAGTCGTTTTTAAAATCAACTTTAAAATAAAAAGTTAAAATTTAAAGCAAAATTAAATAGGCAAAGATGCATTTGAACCAAAAGTCTTTGTTTTGAAATCACTGCTCGATACCACTATGCTATCGAGCTTTTGGTTATTTTTCTTAAATAAATTTAGCGTATCTACATTTTCAAAAATTTTAGCAACTTATCATCTTTGAAATGTGATAGAAATTCTCTAGAATATTTGACATTTTATCAGTTCGATAAAAGTTGGTAATCAATGTGGAATTTGAAATCAAAAATAAGAAAAGATGAGCACAAAAAGCGAAAATTTCCATAGAAAAAAAAATTGTGAAAAACTTTTATTAAGCTTGTTCTACACCAATTTTCAAACAAATTTCAATGGTAAGTTGCATAAAAATTGTTGAAAATGTTTTTCTTATAGAATTTAAATTTTAAGAAATAAAATGTTTGTTTGAAAAGCAGAATTTCGTTTAAAAAATTGAAAAATTTTGTCGATTTATTTTCGACAAATTTTCTTGTGGAAATAGACGAAATGCGTTACTCCCTTTGTTTTGATCTGCGTTTTTGTTTTCCATGTATACATTTTCAATAGATTTTACATTTCATTTTTATAAGCGTAAATAAATCCTCATCAATTCTATATGAACTAAGTGATTAGCTCATAAACAATATTTAAAAACATTGACTCGATTCACGAAAACAAATTTTTTACTTTAAAAACAAATTAAATAAATTTAACTATATGAAGTTAAGTTAGGAACGAACTTAAAAGCCAATTTGCTTAGCAAAAGCTAATTGTATATGATGTGATAAAGGCTATCATTTATACTCGAAAAATCGAAAAAAAATAAAATAAAATGTCGTAAATAACGTTCCTCCATCATTTTTTAAATAAAAAATTCGCGCTGTATCGATTAAAAATCATATTCGTATAAAAAAAATTCACCTTTTAATGACTAGTTGAACATTATTATGTTTAAGATCGCGTTAAGCGATAAAAATTAATGCAAATTTTGAGATCGGAATGTTAATAATTTCGAAAGTTTACAGAGTGAACACAAAGTTTCGGTTGGTATGCGCTTAAAACATCACGTAACAGTCGCAATTTTTACGTCATTCAGCGCATACATCCGCCTAATCGAAACTTTGTGTTCACTCTGTAGATATATCGTATGATGTGAATATAACCGATTTGTTCCTTTTCACAGATATAACCTTTATCAAAATAAGTCTACGATTCCCTGAAATTCCCTGTGTCGTACGATTTCCTGAAAAAAAGACCAGCTTCAAATTATTTATTGAAAGTTAACATTGAATGCGGTTGAATAGATATTCGATGTGAAGATAATTTTAATTGTTTTCTCACTTTTGATAATTAAGGAAAATTTATAACAAATAAAAGTTTGCAGTGCAAAACACTGTGCAAACTTTGCACAGTAATAATGAGGAAATGAAGTACAGTGAGAGCCAAATCTCTCGATTCAAAACTGCTTAATTTCAATGTTGAATAAATGGATGAGATAAAGTAACTTTTTGGCATTCACTGTAGAAGTAGTTATCTTGAGAAATCACGAAACAAAAAGCACTAAATAACAAAAATTTTTGTAAAAATTTGTTGTTTTTATAAAAATAAATTCTATTCATCATGCATGAACAGTTATGCGGCATATTTTCATAGCTTCTGTTGCAAAAAGGAATTATTAAATTTTTTTTGATAGAAAAATTAATTTTTTATGAATTGTTGATTAACGAATGTTTGAATATTTCTTTATCTATCAGGTTCTATTTGATGAGTAAATTTTTATAGCTGAATGTTCAATAAGGAAATGAATGAAAAATTTCCGCAATTAGGCGCGATAAGCTGGTCCTTTTTTTAAAATGTCGTATGACACGAATCAACTTATTTTTGATAAGCTATTAAAAAGATTACCTGTGAAAATGAAAGACAGTCAAATTACATCATATATTTGCTTTACCAAAGCCGAATGATTGATGTTAGATGATTAAACAAAAATATTTTAAGAATAATACCGATGAAAAGCTTTCTTTCTTGATTGTGAAAATAATTCTGGACAATCTGAATTTTGAGCGAAGAAAATCAAATTTATTATTTGAACTTTATCTAATAATATGAAAAATCATTTAAATCAATCAATCATCAAATCAAAGCTTCATTCATCAATCAATCAAAGTTTATTAAAGAATTAAAATTTTCATTATGCAGAGTGATTTTTAGTAAACTCGCATGTTTGAAAAGATAAAGGAGTTATAAAGTTAGATAGTGAAGTGAAGATATTTATGCTCTTTACTAAGATTCATATTGGAAAGATGTAAATATCAAAATAAGTTTGAATCATTCAACCCTGCCACCTGTTTTAAAAATAATATTTCAATCATAAAACTCGCCAAAAAACGAAAAATCATGTTTCTCTCAAAATAGAAGGCAAAATTTAAGATCTTTAATCAGCTTGTATAAATACTAACCGAAATTTAATCAAAAACAGAAAAAAGGAGTTCTAAGAAAGTTGGTTTGAAAAAATCCGGCAGCAAAAACCTGAACGCAATGCAAATGAATAAAAGAATAGCGGTTTTGAGTGAGGTTATCGAAAAATTAAGACATCTTGATGATTTTTAGTGTAAAAAAGTTGTGTTTGTACTTTTTATCAAAAGATTAAACAACGAATTGTTTAAATTTAGAACAATTTTTTATAGCCGTCGAGACGTCAAAAGCTTTCAATTGCAGGTAATTCAATATCCACATGAAAACAATTTCGATTTTAACCAAATTTCATGCTTCATTTCTGTTTCTATCGCTATGACGAATAATAACCATAAATTCACTTAGTTAGTGCTAACATTAATATCTTTATTGCGAATGAATTGATCTTATTCAGTATTTTTGTATCATCTCTATACGTTCGCACAGCAATCGAATGATGGCTGAATTCATAGGTGCAATTAAGTTATATGAGCAGCGAGCTAAAAAATGTAATAAAATCTAGAACAATAATCTAATTTACTACACTGTGGAAGATCAGTTTCAAAACGCTTGAAGTGCTTCCTTTGGTTTACTGTGGTTTATAAAACAGTCGCTAGCCTAACACTGGTTCACTGCTTTTTTGCGTTTGTGAACTTCAACTTCACATTTGGCTTGTGAAATGGAGATTAAAAATGAGTACGAAACTTGACATTCTTTCAGAGAATAAAATCGTTTTTTGTTTCTAGCTGCTCGTTAGAAAAGGTTGAGGCTATCGCCAAATTCTTGCTAGAAAAAACTAAACACAGACCGAAAATCGGTATAATTTGCGGCTCTGGCCTCGGAGGAATTGCCGATAAACTTGAAAATCAAGATATCTTCCCTTATGAAACCATACCAAGTTTTCCCATTAGTACAGGTATTTTATCCTCATTATTATTCAGAGAAATAACATTTCTTCGATTTCAATTCTTTGTTTGGTATTTTTGGCAAATAAATTTCTTTTTTTTTTACTAAAGTTGCTGGTCACAACGGGCGACTTGTTTTTGGAACTTTGAAGAGTGTTGCAGCAGTGTGCATGAAAGGAAGGTTTCATCCGTACGAGGGATACGAAGTATGGCAATGCGCGATGCCGATCAGAGTCATGAAATTGGTGGGTGTCACCACATTGATTGTTACGAATGCGGCAGGTGGAATAAACTCGAATTTCAAAGTCGGAGACATTATGTTAATCAAAGATCACATAAACGTTCCCGGAATGAGCGGATTGAATCCTTTGCGAGGCCGAAATGACGAGCGTTTAGGTCCACGCTTTTTAGCAATGAATCGAGCGTATAATTTGGACTTGATGAAATTATTGAAAAACTGTGCTAAAGAGTTAAAACTAAGCGATCATCTACAAGAAGGTGTGTACTGTATGGTCGGAGGTCCTTCCTATGAAACAGTTGCCGAAGTTAAAGCTCTTCATGCGCTCGGAGCTGACGCAGTTGGTATGAGTACAGTGCACGAAGTTATTTTCGCCCGGCATTGTAATATCAGAGTACTCGGAATTTCACTTATCACAAATAAATGTGTCACTGATTACGAGTCAAATGAGGAGACTAATCACGAAGAAGTGATGGAAGTGGCAAATAAACGCGCTACTGATTTGGAAAATTTAATCTCCGAGTTTGTTTTCAAAATTAAAGATGTAATTTAAGCTTTTCTACATTTTTACAAGTCGATAATAACCAAGAAAAATGAAAATAAATTACGCACAGTCGTGATCAATTCATAATTCGCTCGATTTTGCGTATTCGATCATTCGAAAACGGCGAATATGCAACATTAAAATTTTCTATTCTGCTTCAAGCAATCGTGGCTAAGTGCGTTTAAAAATAAGCATTTATAATGAGTGACATGCAAATAATTCGTATAAATAATCAATTTTTTTACAAACAAAATTATGCAAAATTTTGAAAAATGAATCAACAAAAAGATTTGCAGAGAAAGATTATCGCAAATTCTGCGCGCTTATATCTCATTTATGATGTAAATTTCATAATAAAATCTCGAAGTCACAATATAAAAAAAAACACTCAAAAGGCGAGTGTGAAAACAAAATAACGAAAACGTGTTCAGTGTCCAAAAGTCGAAAGCTCTGTTTGTCTCAACGAGCGCTTCGCGTGAACAAAGCTTTTGTTTTTGATGTTTTGCATTTTTGGACAAAGTTGGCAAAGTGAAAATAGCGCCATCTGAAAGCTATTAAAGAAACTAATTTCGCGAATCCTCGATGCGTAAAGCCACTTTTGCGATCGGCAGCACTCACAGCATTCAATTGATTCGCTTTATATTTAAACGAATATTGTTTTCAAAAACTAGATCATTTAAATTAATCACCGTTGTAAGTGTTTGAAAATTTTTCGCTTTTAATTCATTATTTTTGAGCTAACTATTGAGCTGCATCGTTGACTGTTTGTCGAAATTCTTGATTTTGATTTCAAAATGCTTTGAATCTTTTTGTTAAATTTAAAGAAATAAATTTACAAATACAATTTTATTCGGCTTAAAAAATTCAAATTATTAATTATATATAACACCCTAATAAAAAGATAAACGTGTTTGCAATTGTTTGATTTTTCGTCAGCCAATGATCGACTATTTGATTTTTAAAATGTACAGTCACGACCACATTGAAGATTTTAGTGTGAGTAGCAAAGAAAGCATATTGATATGGTCGCAACTGTAGCTTGTGCAATCCGCTTACAATCGGTTTGTGTGTGGTAACGACAAGAGGAAAGTAGAGTTTGTTAATCTTTAATAAACAATAAAGATATTTTTTATTAAGATAGAACTTTTGAATTCAATTGAGATTATATTTAATAAAAAGTGTGCGATTTCTGATTTTTCTCGTCGCTTTACGAGTGACATTTAAAATTTCGATAGAAACAATTTAAAGGAATGTTTAACCAAGTGATTTGACAATTTTGCTCGTTAAAAGTTTGATTTTGAAAAGAAACAAATAAGCTACGAGTTTAGAAATTAAAGCATTTAATCAAAGCGATAAGAGCTAACAAAAAAATTTCCTTCTAGAAATTTTAGAATCAAGAGATTATAAGATCACTTGTAGAAAGCTAAAGCCGGCATCTTTGCCTTCAACGATTAAACTGATGCTGTTCAATGTTTTAGAGTTTCAAAAATTAGATAAATCGTCGCACGACAAAAACTAGTGAACGAGCACTTGAAACATATTGACAAGTGTTTTATTAGCTAAATTAAGAAACGGATTAAACATAAAAAAGCGTCAAAGGGTTTTTCAAGCCAGAAGCGAAAAGAAATGAGCGAATTTTTAGACAAAGCAAATTTCGACGAACTTAAGTCACAAATCGAGAAAAACTATAAAATAAGCGATTAAAAAATATGTCGAAAATAAGAACTTAAAAGTTGATATTTTGACATTAAAGCTGTTGTCATTATCGTTAATTGCGCTTTGATAGCGAAACAGAAACGTATGCAATGTAATCTTTGGCCGTCTAAATAGATAAATGAAAAGTCCAAATATCATAGCGAGAAAATTACAACAGAAATTTTGTGATTGCAGCATCCAAAGTGCGAAAACGTATTTATTCATCTTAAATAACAAAAGGAAATTTCTCGTAATTAACTCTCAATATATTAATGGAAAATACCGAAATCTTACGATATGACTACTGAATTTGATTGCTTCGCAATATTGAATGAACATTCGTAAAGCAAATCGAGCTTTCGGCGCAATGCGAGCGAAGCATTCTTTTCACTTTTGTTTTGTTTTTTTTTCGTCGCAAAGTGAGTGAAACACTCGTTAACAGCGAACACGAAACCCTGAACTAATTTCCGTCCACAATTTCTTTTCAGCTTCTTTTCGAGAAGAGAAATATAAGCGAATATGTATGTAGAATATCTTAAAAGGTTCGAGTGCTGTATTTTAAGCTTATCTCTATTTTGTTGTCGAATCACAGTGATTTTTCTTGCTAAACTTTTGATAAAAAACAGTTATTGACTTATTGTACTTTACACTTGTGTTTACGAATAAGTTTTGAGAACGATAAAAGAACGCTGAGTACGATGATTTCCTATTTTTGCACGAATTGTTTTTAATTGAAAATTTATAAAGAAAAACATTTTCTGCGAGTGTTGAAAACTCACTGTTCATGTGGCTCTGTTTTGTGCCTACTTTTCATCTGCGATCACTCATTTCATGGATGAAATGTAATCACTTATATAGGTCACATGTAGTGCATAAGAAATAATTAATTTTATTTCGAATGCTAACGGTCAATAGTGGCTATGCTCAATTGTTTTTTATGATCTTATTCGGTTGAAATAAACAAAAATTGTTTCAATCTTTCACACTACATGACGAGTAATGTGAAAATTACAAATGAATTGTATGAAAATTTCGTAATTAAAAGTGCGCTTTTCACAAAATTTAATTAAAATCTCTTCGAATCTATGAAATTTTTTAATTTTTTAAAACGAATTTAATGAAGTTGTAAGAAAGTGTTTATTTCAAATGCGTAAATAGTTCGTTCGTAAATGCGATAGCTTCACGTAGCTTGTAGCGAGTTTGAGTTCAGAGCAGAAGCAGAGGCCACCCTGTAAGTTCGACGAAAATTTTCGCGCATATTTACAGTTTGATACATTAATAAGCTTAGAATAAAGCAGCAAAAAAACGTAGCGTTTATATATATCGCTGCGAGTGTTTGTGAAAAAGAAACTGTTTTTCAGTCAAAAATTTTTGGGCGAAACATTGTAAATGGAAATGCGACGCGCAGATCTGATTAGCGGATAAAGCGAAAGCACTGCTGGTATTCGATGTCTTACCGTCAATTCAATTTGTAATCGATTCTAGGTTTAAAGGTAGAGTTAATGTAAAATAAAGCGCTTTCGCCCCGAGCTCTCGTAATTTATACTTCTTTTGAGTGAAGCAATAAAAAAGGCCATTAGTCAAGCGCTGCAACCAACCTGATATTTAGCAGCCAGTCAATCGCGATCCATAAATCCGGTTTTTCTTTTCTTTTCTAATTTTTGTCTTGCCGTTATTTTTTCGCCTTTCTTCGCCGATCGACATTTGATCGAACACTCGCCAATTATCCAATTTTCAAAAGCACACACACATACGCGAGCAGTACGACATTCGAATTTTTTTACAGTTGTTCGACCAATCACTCGGCTTCACTTATTTTCAATATTTAATTAGTAAACATGAGACAAACTTCTTCTTCGCTCGCGATAGGTGAGCATGTTTTGCTTTCTGTTTATTCGATTACGAAGAATAGCGCGAGAAAAGTAAACTTGTTCGAAAACATTTTCAAATATAGAATTTTGGCAAATGCTTGAAAAGAAAAGAAAAGCAAAGACGAGAGAGTTTTGAATTCGCTGCGAACTGGACAAGAAAAATGTTCACATCAATTTTTTTTTGCATTCATATTTTTATTTGCGCTCGTCGTGTACTTTTCGTTTGGAAAACAGTCTCATTTTGTTTTTTTGTTTTCAATTTGAAAAGTGAAGCGAAAACTAAGAACGAAAACAAACACTGATTTAGTTGTATTAAATACAGTCGAATGAAGAAATTTACATTGAAAATGCAGGTGAAAATGCAGAGAAACTTTTTTTCGTTTTTTTTATGCTTCATAGTTAATTAATACGGCAACTAACAACGCTTGTCTTAAAATTTCTACTCTTTTCTCGTGAAACCATTGCAAACTTACTTTCCTTTCATCGAAAAAAAAAATTGCTTCAATTTTGTGAATTGCACTCTCGTCGGCTCAAAGACTAGAAACAACAGTTTACTTTCATTCGCAATGCTTTCGATTATGTTTTGTCTTTAAAAATAATTAGTAATTAAGGTGTCGGCGATTTATTGTCCGCTAACACTTGCAAAGCTGCGCTTTCATTCGAATGCGAAGAACAATAGTATTTTTTATGAGCTATAAAAGAAGAAAGATATTTAAACGGTATGTCACACGATCGACAGTACTTTGTTCCTGTCTTCTTTATCTGCGGAGGAATGTTTAAAGGAGGTGATGAAGAAGTCGCCGCTGCACCGTGTACCGATGAGGACATCGACGAAGATGTCGGTGATAGTGAACAATTGTTATTGCTGTTGTTATTGTTGTTAAGCACTGATTTTTGCAGATCAGTCGCTGTCTCCTGTTCGCTTTCACCAATTTCTGACATTGATGACAGTTGACTGTTGTCTTCAATCGCTTCTGTCATGTCTTTCACACCGTTGCTGCAAGTGCTGTTTTGATTTGAAGCAGCGGCATTCGAAGACACGTCTTTATGCACCAACTTGATGTGTCTTACGACATTACCCTTGTAAGTGGATGAATAGTAACAAAATTGACAGGTGTGAACCGAGTCGCTCGCATGCTTTTGCTCTTTGCTTCCCTCGCTTCGTGATTCAGTTTCGGAAACGCTCGCGTTATCTTCGCTTTCGCTCGACATTTCCGAGTGAGAATTGACCAGCTTATTTTCGCTAAGCGAAGTGGTCGCGTACGGCTCCACGCTTCTTCGTCGCTTTCGGCGCGAGTTAACAAGACGCGTACAAACCATGGCCGCTTCGTCCACCCGTGCGATGAATGTCTCCTCGGGCACACCTTGTATTCGATCCTGGTGGATGCGAACATGAGTTCTCATACCTCTTAACGTGTGTCCTTTGTACCCGCAAATTGTGCATTTGAAACACTGCGTTTGACTCGATGAGGAACATCCGGATTTTGTGTTAGACGAGTGAGGATTCGAGGCTAGAGCAGAGCAAATATGAGCAAGAAGTGCGTCTTGTGAACAGAAGGCAGCTTTACATTTAGAGCAACTGACTTCATTGGCATTACCCGATACCGAAATAATGAAGTTAGCTTTCTCTCCACTCGCATTGCTGCCATTGATTGCACTTCGTTTTAAGCAGTAATATGTTTGATGAGCTTGTAAGTTGTCGTAAGATGAAAAGCGAATACCACAGGCGACACAATAGAACTGAAATACTGGCGGATTTTGAGGTGGTGAGACCGACGCCGGTGGCGGACTCGATGTCGCGCTTGACCGGGCGGGTGAAACTCGACATGGCTTTCGCGGCTTTGATTCTACGCTCGCGTCTGATGAACCGTTGCTAATAACACCCGTCTCTAGATTTTCAGGTGAAGACGCAATGATTTCTTTACGTCTGGCCGCACAGTAGTGGCTTTTGTGGACTAAATAGTTCTCCTCTTGACAAAAGACTATTTTACAGTCTTCGCATCGATATGTTCCTTGCTTAATTAATACTTCGGGAATATGTGAAATAGGAACTGTTTGTGCAGCCGAGAAGGTGCTCGTAGACAAGCTTGTGCACGCTTCTTCATTTGTTTCTGTCTCTGCGGTTTGCTGTGTCGGTGTGGCGTTCTCCGCGCTGTTCTTGTTGAGGCTGAGATCAAGCGGCTCTTCGGTGAACAATGAACTAGTGAAGGATGCACTGCTGCGGCTGCTGTTGCGATGAGCCTCGAAACGATTGCGGAGAAGCGATGTTTTCTCGAGAATTTGAGAAAAGAGTGCATTGAGGTCCGGCAGCAGTTGATTCTCGTTCGACGCGATTATCGCTGATGGATTGACCAGCGGGAAATTAAGACTTGCTGGATCAGTGTTCATCGAAATGGGCACCAAAATGAGTGGATTCATGGAAACGGCAACATATATTGGCTGATTGAACATAACGGATGGCGGAGTTGGGCTCCTTTCCAATACTGCTGTTGCCGAAAAAACGAGAAAAGCATTAAAAACACTATTACTCTGGTCAAACGTGCATAAATATGATTTATATTTGGACGAAAGTTTCGCGAAGCGATTCGAACACAAGCGATTTTTGTCCATTTGCTCGCCGTGGACAAACTTGAGCAGCGATTGTCGAAATGTACGCATAAACAAACACTCGTTTCAATCACCTACGTGACTCTATAAGTTGACATCTCGTATTTATGTAATGTGAACACGAGTGCATTTCGCATCAACGAGAATTCGTCGCTCGAGAATGAGCTTCGTTTTTCGGCGTAAAGCGAACGTGATTAACTGTGTTTTTAACTGTGCGCTTCGATCAATTCTCAAAAATAAGAGGCGCGAATTGGCAGCGGACAAGTAGATGAAGTGCTATTAGATGCGAGTGAAATGCGAGAAGCATCGCGAGTAGCCGAGCGATGTACGAGCAGCAATATTATGTATTGGCGGAGTGAGATAAACAAGCAGAAAAAATGTTAAATGGATAATCGTTATTACTATTATTATATAAAACTGGCGAATAATTTTTCGATTATTCGCGCTTTCGTCAATAAATCATTTTCTTGGGAAAAAGGGATAGTCGCGAAACGCAGCGAACGATATTTGGGGCATACATCGGATGCAATCCTGCATCAATGCTGTAAACCGATAGCGCGCAATCAGACGCAAGCGAGTACCGCTGCGAAGCTTATCTCTGCTATTTTTGCTCGTCAAAACTATATGCTGTGCAGTGCTCAGAAAGACAATCAAATTTTTGGCACCGCCAACGTTAACCCTATCAGTGCGTGTGTCATTAGATTGCCGGTCTCGCAATTCAATGACCCTTATAATTCAATTCATATTGTCTTTTGCTTTTCTCGCGCGAAAAGCGGCTTAATTGCGCTCATTTCGTCGCACCAATCACTCAAACGCGAAACGCTCGCTTCGAAGCGACAACGATACGCTTGTCCAACTCTTCGGATTCGGCGGTCAATTTTCATAATTTTCAAGGTTGGACGCGTCGTGCGACGCGCAGCGATCGCGCGATTCGCGAACGCGAATAATTGAAATCAGATGACGAGTTGGAATGAAGAAAAGAATGAGAGATGAGCGAGTAGGAGAGAGGAAAGAGCTGAGCGGCAGAGCGATGCGAGAGGCGATAAAGTGAGAAAGAAAGCAGCGAACGTGTGAGATGCTGCGAAATGAATTTCGACTGCAAAATGAATGTAGAAAAGGGTAAAAATGCGAGAAAAGGAAATGAAAAGTTTGCAAATTAAATTTAAGAGAGAAGAGAAGAGCGATATTTTTCAAGTAATCAGCGACAGCAGCGTATAAAGCGAACATTTGAGTAAAACTCATCAAATGCCGATTTGAAGTAGAGATTCGAGAATAATGACCAAAACGTTTGGATGCTGCGAACAAGATTTGCGCGAAACGAGAGAAAGGAAATAAGATTTTAAATGATTAGTTTATAATACATCATAACGCGAGTTACACATGCATAAAACGTATACACTATAGTACACGTACTCTATGGAAACACCGAATGCAATGTAGAGATAGCAATATTCCATAGCATTTTTGCTATTGTTACGACGAAATCTCTGCTCGCAACTTCCCTCCCGTAATCTTTTCGCTGCGTTTTCACTTTTATTTTCAAAAACATTTCGACAAACATCTCTTCGATTCTTTGCACAACACATAAACTCCTCCCGCTCACTCTTTTTATCACTTTGTTCGCCATCAAATTTTTGCAGCAGCTTTGCATATCCTTTGTTCACCGCTCATTCGCACCATTCGTACAATTCGTAAAGTCGTGTACCTTGCGCTCGCCGACTTTGAATGCGAGAGTTGCTGCATTACACTTCGACTAGCGTCGAGAAGTGACCGCAATATAGTGACCCGAGAGTGGGAAATAGCGCGAAAGCCGCAAATGAGTTGGAGATCGCTGCAAAGCACGGTTCGCACGTTTGAGTGCATCACGGCGAACATGCAGGCGAGAAATAGGCAGAGAAGAGCGAAGGGGTAAAAATAGGAGCCGAAATTTACATTTGTAAAAGAGTGATAAGAAACCTCTGTTCGCGGAAGAAAGAGATGAGAAGAAGAGACATGGCGCATACATTTATGCATTTTTACGTATTTATGTAATGCTGTGTAACTCGCACTTTGTTATTTGGCAATGTGTATAAATACCGAAGTTATACACAACTTTTCGCTTTCATTCGTTTTTCTCAATGCTCACTTTTTTACGCACACTTTCAATCATTTCATCGCTCGTCATTGCTTCTTCAGTCTCATCACACACAATACTCGAGCGCACAGTGCTCATCACTCGCAGTATCTTTTCGTCCGAAATGCAATCGTTTTGCATTAAAGCCTATATAAATTACACTTAAGTGAGAAATCGATGGCATTCGATATACTTTTTTATATTTATATACATTGCGTTAACTTCGCAACTTTTTTTTCACAAACGATTGATATAAAAAGATCGCAGCGAAATTTGAACGCAGATTTTTCAATGAATCAAACTCATTTTGAAACGGCGGCAATTGAGAAGGAAGATTGAGCGAAAAAGAGAAAGTGAGAGGCGAGATGCGAACCTTTCTTCGCTGCCTAATGATAACCAATTTAAAATAATGTCAGCCGTTTGGCAGCGAGTGCAGAGCGAAGAGATAGCTTTTAATTTCGGTTTCGGTAATCGAACGACCTTTTCGGCTCTAATTGCGTTTCGGTGATCGAAGCAAATGCATTGGCCGCGAGCATGCATTGTGTGTGCAGAAATGCACACGTTGAATGCATCGTTGGATGCATTGTAGATAGCGAAATATATTCCTCATAAGTTTGCTGCTCGCAGACAGAGCACGATAAGCAGTTCGAGAGAGAGTAGAGCGAAGCGCGAGAAGAGAGAGAGAGAGCAGAGAGAGCAGAATTTACATTATCTGCTCGCGTATCGCTCGCAAACATCCGCACAGCCTCCAGTCGCCGATAAGCGCAGCAAACTCGCTATCGACTGAGAAAATCCGAGCACTGCGCTCATTGCTGCAGCAAAGTTTGGCGATGGATGCTGCTGCATTGTGCGAGATGAGATGTGTGCTCTCTGCATTTTTGCCATCAACACAACATTGCAAACTTTTTTGCAGCACTGTTCTCTGCGCGCCGTATGCAGCGCGAAGATAGCGACTTATCGAGCAACCAACTGTTTGCCGATACAATGCTTTAATATTATCGCACATCCATTCGTCGCTCACATATCCAGCGTTGCCATAAATCGGGCACGCATTGTATAATGCTGCTGCGGCTGCAAACGTGTATTGGCCGAACAGAGATATGAGAAGAGAGACTGGCCACGATTCATCGACTCGTACACACTGCGATCGACGAACATTTTTACTGCTGCTGCATCATCCTTTGCTGATCGCATCCATTCACTTTCCTCTCGCTCTCTATCTCGCAGCCAGACTCTTCACTCGGCTTTTGTGTGCTCAACAAAAAGTACTAATTCTCAACAAGTACAGAACATAGACAAAAATCACTGTTTGGGGAGTGACCGGGTTCACGCCCGCTGCTAACCACTTCTGCCCCGAGCGTCGCGGCCGGCCGCCGCGTAATACACAGTAGTTTATTGCTTGTAAAATGCATCAAACTGTAACCAAAGCTAGAAAATTGATTTCGACGACAGCCGCACCGCAATCGTTTCTTCATTTCGCTCGCTCTCGACTCGCTTACATCGCTTTTCGCCCGTTGACGAGAAATGGCACCTTATCGCAAACGAAACCTGGACTGAAAGAATGGAATGGCGCCAAGCGCTGAGCGCGATCAGATGCATCAATCGCTGCAACGCATCCATCGCTTATCGCACATCTCTCGCCTGTGCTCTCTTCTCACGGAATCGCAGTTCTGATCGCTGCCTTCTCTCGCGATGCCAGCCTTACATAAAACGGCGAAACGATCGTTTTATCCCAATTTCTATCTTTCGCTTTTTTCTCTTCGCTCTTTTCGAGTAAAAAACTTTGTTTTCAACCAATTATAAAAGTGCAGCTTATCGTTATTCGCGATTAAAACGAGCTCTTCGCTCTTTCTCTCTTTCGACGAAGAATCGATCATTTCTCGCGAACAGTTGAAATCGCGAATGGCTGAAATAGATTCGCATCGCCACCTCTCTCTCTGCCCTTTCGTTCGCGGTCGGCGATTCGCAGGCCGGTCTTTGTTTTCGCGCGAATCGTGCTCCGCTTTTTCGCGTACCAAAAGCGAAATTCAAGTAATTTCTTCGCTCAATTTTCTGCTGCTCAGAAAATGGAAAAACAGAAGTTGAAACCGAGTTTTCGCCTTTCGCACACAAACACGCACAAGTTATGAAATAAGGTTTAATTAACGTTTTCTCGTTATCGCGTTCCGTTTTTAAAATACATTTTTTCGCGTAAAAAATAAGAAAGCTGAAATAAGATCTGACAAGACGGCATAAATGCGATAACGTTTTCTCATCGCGCTATCGACATTCGCGATCGACGTTGTTAACTTTCGAGTTTTTTTTCTCTCTCTCTCTCTTTTCGAAGCGAAAAAATTTTAATTTTATCGTTGCGAACACACGGCAGAACATTTCTCTCTTATTTTTTGAGCACTTTTGTTCTTATTTGAAGGGCTAAAAAGAAGGGCGTTTTTAGTTTTTTTTTCAGCTCTACTCGAGTGCGGAGAGAACGCGAGAGCGAAAGCCGAGAGCAACAATAGCGAAGAAATTGCAGTTTTTAAAAAAGTAAACATTTTGAAATCAAGCTAAATAAGTCGAAAAAGATGTTTTCGCAGGCTGAAGCGCTATTCTTCGCCCGCTAGCTCGCAGTCGCTCGTTCGCTTTCACTCCAAGGCTCGAAGGAGGCAGTTTATTGATTTAAAGTGTATGTGTGAGATATTCGAAAATGTATGATGTATAGAGAAAAAAGCGAAGAGGCTTTTGCATTTGCCATTCAAAAAATGATAACCATTTTGAAAATGATAAAAACTAGCGAGAAATCGAAGGCATTTTATATACGTCGACGTTATATGTGTGTGTGTGTGTGTGTATTTTATCGTTAAGAAAGCAAACACACACACATTTCGAATATATACGCGACGAATGTATGCTTGTGTATTATAACGTTGAAAATATAAGGCTTTTGAGAAAAAATATATACACAAGATAAAATATAACTTATATTCAATTTTTCATTGCAAAGCGACATTTTTCAGCGATATGCATTTTTCTGCTCGCAAAACTTTCAAATTGTTTTTAATTTTCATCGCGCAATCGGCGGACACATCGTACGCTTATCGCTTCGCCTTCTCGCTTCTCTGCCATTCGAAAAACTGCGTTTTTTAAATATACAACGAGAAAATATTAATACATTTCGTATACAATATAACATTTTTTACTTCGTTCTCTCTCTCAAAGAAGCGTCGTTTCGTTTTTTGAAAAAAAAGACATTTAAACATAACATAGTTTTATATCGTTTTTCACGACAAAAGGAAGTCAAAATTCATTTCCTTTCGACTACTTTTCGATAAGAACGATACGAAACACACACAGCAATTTCGCTTTGTCTTTCGCTCGTCATTTTCGCCCGCTTTCCGATGAATGCCGCAAACGTTCGGACAAACATTAATCGCGATAAAGTGTCCGAAAACAATAACGCTTCACACGAGCTGCACAATGAAATGGAGAGCGTCGCGTTCGCGAATATTGGAGCGAAGAGAAAAGTTTGCGTTTCGCTGCGAAACTTGCGAAGCGTGCTTTCAATTAACAATAAGATTGATGCAATGTTTTTGAAAGCAAAGCGAAAAAAACAACGCTGCAATTAAATGCTAATCACGCGTGCAGTTAATTGCAGGGTGTAAGTCACTTGTGGTGGCCGCGATTCGAGTGAATTTCGAGTGCGGGATGAGCTCGGCGCTCACTTTTCGTTCGCACTGTACGCTCGCACTGTTTACTCACGTTTCAAAGGCTTGGGATTCGACTGCTTCCTTCGGGACATGAAGAGAATCGGGTACACATGTGAATCGGGTATTACTGCGAGCGGAAGCCACGTGGAGTTACAGCTGTAATCAGCTCGAAGCGATGATCGCGTGAATCGAAGTGCGGACTCGGCTTGTGTCGATCGATGTGCGCGAAACGTTCGTTGTGAAATTTGTTGCGAACAGAACAAAAGTTATTTGCCATCAAACGGCTGTCGAGTGGACGTCGAGTGGACACACGCAGCGGACGACGGCGAGAGACGATTCGCGGTAGTCACATAACGCGCACAGCGAAGTGATGAGCGGCGAATGAGTGGTAGTAGTGAGCAGCGAGCAGTACACGGATCGCAACTTGTTTCAACATTGATCACTGAGCATCAGGCGGAAAGGGAACAATTCACTGACTCTGCCCGTCGACTCTGTTTCTACTTCTAACGCAGTCTGGTGATTGCCGATCAAGTATATGCCATCACTCGCAGGCGAACCTGCGTCACGCCGAGATCTAATCTGCTCGATTGCGAGCAGAGATTTGCACCAAATGTCTCTCGCGCACAGTGAGTGAGTGTTGTGTGTGTGTGTGCGTGTGAGTGTGTTGCACAAACTATCTCAGCCAAGTATCTACGCCAATCAGGGACGACCGATGGGGGCTAATGATCACTGTCGCAATGCCATCAACCCTTCGCGCTCGTCACTCGGATACCTCAATCTTCATCGCAACGTGTAGATAATTGCAGTCTAAATGGGCGATTGGCAGTTTTCGACTAGCTGCTTTCCTTGCGCTCGCTTCTCTTCGCAATCGCCGCGATCGCAATCGCGACGGCAACAATCACGCTGAACAAACAAATTCGAGTAAACACAGGTACAATTTTTGTAAATACAATTTTCATCTTCTGTCCTCCACTCGTGTATTGTCCTCGCTTCGTGTCCGCGCACCGAACTTAAGAGTGTGCACTGTGAACGCGATCGCCTGCAAAAATATAATCGCTGATTACGCCGCGATTAGCTTATCTACAAATATCCATGAAAACGAAGCGCAAATGTTACCCACAAACCAGGATATAATCATTAAGTACAGGTTTTGTCCATTTTCGAGAAACTGCTTTCAATCTACATTCGACTACATTTACAAATTAAGCTTAATTGCGATCTTTTTTCGCCAACATTCCGGAATCAGCGACTCTTTTAAAAAGCGACATACGCCGAGAAATGTTTGTGCATTGCATTAGAACAGCGTTCGCGGCGACCAACGCGTCTAATGGCCTCCATTAAGATTGTCAATCGCGAGATTAGCAAAAATTTTTACGCCGCTGCGTTTCGATCGATTTCTATCGAAATATTAGAGGCAAGAAAATTTTAAGCTGAGTTTGTAAACAACAACACGAGCCATCCGCTTTAATCGAGTCGGCAATCAGTCGCCATTATTGCTAATCAATCATCGCCGATCTCGTGTTCTCTCGCCTCACCACATTATTTTCTCAACCTTTGAATGCAAAGTTTAAAAGTTAACTTTTACGACCAAATAATAATAATGATTTCAATCGAAAACATTGCGCCTTTTCTCTTTTATTATCAATATTGTTTTCCTCGATTCACTGATTTTTTAGATCATATTTTTAACTGCACTACGCTTCAGTTTGTTATTTCGTCCATCGCCTGACGCGCATTGAGCTCAGCTTCCGTCAACAAACCGAGGAGCAAGAGAGAGCGAGAGTAAAGAAGTTTTCGCGAGTAACTTTACTGAAAAGTTGAAGTGAATTTTGTGTATCACCAAAACAAGAAGCAAACAAAGATGATGAGAGGACATTGAACAACGATACAGAGTTTAGCGTTTTTTTTTTGCTCTGATAGCGGTGATCGTATAAATTATATTTCGTGAAAGAGAAAAGAGGAGCAAAGCTCAGCTCGCGGTTTTAATGTGCGTCGAGGGGGGGGGGGCTAAATTGGTGTGTCCTTCTTTTTGTTCTCATCGCTCTTCAGCACACACACATTGTATTCTAGTGCACTTCCATCTAATCGACGCAATAATAATTATACTAATGCAATAAAAAAACTCGTGCGAATATCATAACAAAGTTCTTCGTTTGCGGCGATTAGATTCGAAGCGAGAATGGAAAAAAGGAAGAAATCAAAAATTCAAATCTCGAATAAATCAAAATTGAAAAAGCAAATTATGATTAAATATAACAAATGTGGAGAAAAGCGAACCGTTTCAAGGTTCGAATACGTCGTTCTGAGCAATAACATTTGAAAACGAAAACGCGAAACTATAATTTCATTCGAAAACGAGAGTGCAGCGAAATTAATAAGCAGAAATTATTTTTTTTTAGTACGCCTAATCAAAATTTGAGATCTCACTTATCGTAATCGCACACTTCGATCGTGGTCACAGTACGTTTCGTGGCCGCCATCTCATCTGATATATTTTACTTTTTTCCACACTCTTGATTCAATCTGGATTTTTTCGTGCAATCGTGGTATGCAATGTATTCTCCGTACGTGTTCGAGTTTCGAAAAAAGCGCACTTCGCTCGAAAACTTTTCGCTGCACTCAAAGAAGTGAAAAACACAGCTTTGATCGCTTTTTTTTCGATCGCGATCAAAATTGTAATTCAATACACAATGTTCAACTTTAATTCGCTTCTAATTCGAATAACGAACAAAGCGTTCGTTCGCATGAAAAGGCTTGTGACAGAGACGGAAAAAACTCACTTAAAATGAGAAAACGAAGTGAAAAAGGTGAAAAAGGTGAAATTAGTGGAAAAGAGCAAAGAAGGCTGCAAAAAGAGGGCACTTTCACCTTTGGGACAACGCCCTTATTTACCGGTGGTGAAAGAAAGAGACCAGCGATCAAAACATTATACTTTGAGCCGAACACTCGCTTCGAGTGTCGCTGTTCACATGCGATTCTCGTTTATTGTAATTGTTTCATTTTAATAATTGTTCGACAATAATTCGCATCGTTCTTTAGCTGTGATAATAAGCAGAACGCTATCGATGCGTTCGCGCCCGGATCGAACGAGTCTCGCATCTAGCGTCAATACGAAATCTAACCTCAATCTTTCGCCGATCGCTGTGCTACCATTCGTAAACATTCTGATTGCGAAAGAGCATTTTTATCGCAGTTTTCGTGTGTAGTTAAGAACAACGCAGCAACTTTTCGATATCGAACTTATTCAATCCTTCCTTTTCGAAAATAAAAACTGTTTATTGATTCACCTAGGAGGTTATAATCTCTGCCTATCGATAGTGGCGATTGCGAAAACAATTGCAATAATTTTTGTACAAACTGAATTTTGGCCGAATTTTCAAACTCATAAAAACTTTTTTTCTCGTCGAATTTTATTCTCATGTTTACTAAACAATTTTTTTCCGTGATTCAGTTTTTTATAGTCTTCGTTTAATGACTGTTGCGAAATGTGTTTTGATTAAGCGTTAAAATTGATGCATAATTCCGAGTTATTAATGAAATATAAATTTGAATATATCGACGATAAAAGTTGAGATATAGTTGTGAAAAATTAAAAATACGCACTTCAAGCGAATTTGGCTGAAGAAAAAACACTCGCGTCCCACTTTTTTTCAAACATTTTTATCAGTTTTTATTATTCTTACTAAAAAACTCTTGTTTCCCATTAATTCGCGATAAGACGATTAAATTACAAAACAGTACAAGCGCTCACTGCCATTTAAAAATTCTCTGTATCGAAAGCAGAAATCTTTGCACGATACAAAAGCTCAGCGTAATTGAAATATGTGGGCGAGAACGGAGTTGAGCGTATTTACCGAAATTTTTAAGAGTAAAGCGAAGAAAGGTAATTATTACCTCGACTCGATGCAAAACGCTGCGAAGCAATATAAAAAAAGAAGAGAAGCGATAACGAATTTTCTGAAATCATTCAAAACTCATCGCAGCGAAAGATAAATATTTGGCCACGTAACGCTTGCGTCGTTTTTACAATCAGTTTTTCCGTTTTGACTTCAAAAACACTTTAAAAATTTTTTGCGTTTTTTGTCCTTTCGCCTATCTGTCGTTTGTTTTGTTTCAGGATAAAATACGTTTCTAAATTTATATTTAGCTGACTTTTTGTTACAATTTTATTTCATTTTTTCACTTTAGGAGAAAAGCACGCTTCTCGCCCCTCGCTCGTTTTCAGCCACTCGAACACATCTAATGAACTGCTTACTCCTATCACAAATCAAATCATTCGCGTTTTTTCTTAAATTAATTTGAATTTTTTTTCGCTAGCAAAGAATTCATTTAAGCGCACGCAATTTTAATCAAGTTTCATTTACCTCAGCTTTCATAAATAGCGAGTTTGTAATCCAAAAAATGATCTGTGAAAAATTCAAAGTTGGTCTAAACGAGCTTTCATATCAAACCAACTATTTGCCATTTGCATATCACGAATCTTCGCTGTTTATGATACAAATTCGACAATGAAGCTAAATTTAGATTTCATTTTGGACAGTATGATTCAAAAATGTGTATACTGTGCTCACTGCGCTTAGCGATAGGTGATCCATGCGAAGTGAGTTTACATCATTTGCAATCAAATTCATATATCGAAGCGAATTGTGCTTTTGATTGCTCGACTCAAGTGAAATTCTTTTACACTTACGTTTTACTAGATGCTTTTTCGATTGCGAAGTTTTTTTTTGTTAAAGAGTTGTAAAAATAAGCTGATAAGTTTTGAGTGAAAATTTCAGAGCACTATGTGCATTATTTTCGAAGAATTTTTTTTCGATTTGTTTTTTCACTCAAGAATTTTCATTTAATAAGTGTTTAATGCATTTGATTCAAACGTGTGCGAATTCATTTTGTTACAAGAAATTTATCAATTTTCACAGTCGAAGATAAACATTTTTTTACAGACTAGAGTCGCGATTTCTTTTTTTCCGCACGTTTTCGTCGAAAAATTTTTCACTTAAAACATTGCCACAAATTTTTTTTCGCAATAAATTATGAATGCAGGTAATACATGCTTATTGAGGTTGTCGCGAGATCGAGAACGAGCAGTGACTTTCAAATATCTTCGAATATATCTTTATGCTTTTAAGTCGAGAGAGAGAGAGAGAGAAAAAGAAAATTTACATCGTTTAAACACTCTATCCGAATCTATGAATTCAAGAAAAAACAATCTGCGTGCCAACGTAACCAATTTGATATTTTATTTTACTTAGTCGAGTATATCTCACCAGATGTGAATTTTGTATTATGAAAAAATTTTTTGCACTCGATCGAAGGCTGGAGAAAAAGGTTATCGTTTCGCCGATTTAGATAAAATATCTTAAGAAATTTTTATTTCAGCGATTCGATATTCGCCTTTCTTCTTCTTCGCTTAAATATTTTAAAAGTAATAATCTTTATTTCTCGAAATAGCGTATATTATACGTGTTTATTACTTATACGTTCGCGTTTTAAAATGTCTCATTTTTCGCTTTTTCAAAGTAAAAACGCTTTAATTTAACGAGCATATATTTGACCGAAGGCGACAATGTTATTTAGATAAATGCGTTCGATTAACCGAACCGACTGTAAAAATTTTTTCAAACGAAGAAGAAAAACTTTTCTTTTTACGGCCATTTTAAAATTACGCAACGCTGCGTGTTTCGATCGAACGCGCTAAGTGCCGCGCTTACTATTTCGACCGATTATTGACGCTAACTAATTGTTAAATTAAAAAATTAAATCGATGCTCGTTTCGATTGCATTCGCAGTGAAGAAAAGCGAGAAGCAATTTCGCAATGTATAAAGAAAACATTTTATCGCTGCGTTTGAAAAAAAATTTCGCTATCTCGTGGTGAGATATAATCGAAACGATGGTGTCTTTGAAATAAAAGAGTTGTCACCAACGCAAAAGAAGACAAGATAGAATTATTAACCGCTTTTTTTGAGCACGTTCCTTTCAGGTGTAAAACAATTGCGATGAGATTAAAGACAATCATACGATTGATTGCAAAATTATGAAAGCGGAATCAGTTAAAATTTAAGTGCGAGCGACAAAAAAAATGCGAAGCTATCATCGCTGTCTAAAATAAATAAGTTCAGGCTTGAAACAGTGTCTCCTTCTTCACGTTCAAAATCAAATTCAGTTCATAAGCGAAATGCGAAAAATGAAGGCAAAAAAAGTGCGGCTCCAACTTTCGGGAACCGACTCCTTATTATTTTTAACGATCGCTTCGTTCGCTATCTTTCTCGAAAATCCCTTCTTTCCATTGATTTTCGTTAACTAATCTCTTAAACTATTTATTCTTTATCATCTCCTCTTTTTTGATGTAAGAACCATAAACGTGTCAGAATTAATTTTTTTACTTAACTCGCAACTCGTGCTACTTGCCCTCTGGCTTTTAACTAAAAAAAATATCAATTTGAGTAAGAAAAATGATTTCAATATAGCTGAATTTAATCATAAAATTGACTTTTTTCTTCGACTTATCAATAAACATTGAGAAGCTTTAGAAATACACGTTAGTATAACCTTTTATCATATTAAATATTCAATTAAGAAATATTAATAGATTCATAAATATAAAACGAAAAGTAGCGTAAAGCAACGTTTTTTTTGGCTATTCCGTTAACAAATTTTTCAAGTTACGGTAAAACTTCAATTAAGCTTACAACTGTTAATTTAAATTCAGTTTTCTTCGCTTTTCACTTTATATCCTAATTAAGCGCGATTATTCATTGCCTTTTAGAGAAAAACTATCAAAGTGTTTGCGCAAGTAACCAAACACTACATCATAAATTAAAAGAGGCTCGAGTCGAAGTTTTAAGCTCAACTTGTAAACGAAAGTTTAAGATTGGCTGTCATTGCAGTAACTTAATATGTTAATTATAATTAATTGTGAAAAAATAAATCACAAGTTCGAAATTTGAATATTCACATCTGTTCTTTGCTAAATCACAATTTATTGAAACTTATTCTCATCCACCTTCTTTGACTGCTTCTCATTAAGTCTTGCACAAGATATCGGTCAGATACATTTGTCTGATGAAGAGCGAAGAGACGCTCGAAATATTATCACTTTGTAAAAGCAAAAATTGCTTCATTCAAAGCTTAATTGCTTGTTGTAAATAAATTATTCAATTTTTTGAAAAAGCAATTTAAAATGTTTCTAAATACTAAAATAGTTTAAAAGATTTTCGCCAAAAATAGTTTATAGAAATATCAATTGAGAAATCAATTGAGAGTTTTAAATACACTCTCAAGCAAAGTGAAAAGTTCGCTCGTTTGCCATAAAATACAAACAGAGAAGCACAAAAAACTACCGTGAAAAAACGATAAAGAAAAGTGATAACATTTCAAATTGATAAGTTTTTAACTTACACAATGAATTCTTTGAAAATTTTTTAATTTTGACAACTTTTTGCTCATTTATTGTTGGGCCGATCAAGTCGAGTTTCATCTTGCAAATGACAATTTTTTTTGTGTCTGCATTTGCGCTTTTTCAAGCCCGAATTTGATAAGAAAAGAAATTAGGAAACAGGGAAGTTAGTGAGTGAGAAAGGCTAAGGCAATAAATTTGTTTTTTATATTGACAGAAAAATTCTCTCTACAAATTTTTTAAATAGAATTGAAGAAAAGTTCATGTGATTGTCTATACAAATTTTAATTTGAAATTGTGAAACTTCGATGGCTACACAAACATCTTCAAAATTATTAAGTGTTTACATTGTTAGGTGTTAAACTGCACTAATTTTTAATTGATTATAGTGAACTTTTCGCTTTCGTTCAATGTTTTTTCGAATTATTTTTTCGAACAATTTTCCTTCGAGATAAAAAAAACTTAAACGCACTAATAAAAAAGTGTTGAATTTTCCTGATCTAAGCACACTCCTGCTGTGGACGAGCGTCAACTTACAAAGTGTTCTTATGAAATAGAATCACTTTAAAATAATATCACAGCAAACAGCGTGAATTTAAAATATTAACGAAGATTTGTTATCTAAACGCAATATATCAATTAACATTTCTACGAAAAAATCGCAAGAGTTTCCGTTTTTTTTTGACTCATTGCTTCTGTATAGACTTCATTTTCATTGTTGTCTCATTTTTCAATAAGTATCACAAAGTATAAGTTGAAATGAAGTAATTAATTTGTCTTAAAGAAAGTATATATATTGATAAGCAACGATTAGACTGCATATGTATTTATATAAGTGGAAAGAATATAAAACAGCTTTGTGGAGTTCGAAAAAACTGTGCCTCAAATCTGAACAGTGAAATGGAAAAAGAGAGAAAACCTTGTAAATCTTGAAGACTTTAAAAAATATGCGAGTAATTTTAAAATCTTTAAATAGAAAATTTGGACAAACTATAAGTCTTAAGTCTTATTCGAAGCTTTATAATTTTTTACTTTCCGAATTGAAAACAAAATTATTCATGAATAAGCAAAAAAACTTGGACCAATCTAATTTAGTAAAAAATTTCTAAATTTCATTACGCCCAGCGCTTGCGATCTCAATAAAAACTATGTGTAAGTTCAGTTTAGAGATGTATTAATGTTAAACCTACAGTCAGAGACAGATTGTTTTGCATCTGAACTTGCAATCGACACTGATATCGCACATTTTAAATGCAAAATTCAGATTAGAGCTAAGGGAAAATATGAAAAATTATTTTATTTACTTTTGCAATTGAATTCGCTATTCATATTTTACATGGTAGAGGACGGCTGCGAGATTCAATAAGCATTTGATACTTTGTAAACATTGAACTTACCAAAATCACGGACTATCTCAATCAGTTCAATTCCCACATGATAAGGCAGAACAAATTTAAATCTTCTCTTTATGTCTATAACAGGCATTTTCAAAATGCTTTCCTTGAATTGAAATGAATAGTTGAATTTCTATCTTTTCCCTTAGCTCTAATCTGAATTTTGCATTAAACGTGCGATATCAGTGTCGATTGCAGGATTAGATGCAAAACATTCTGTCTCTGACTGTATTTAATTTGACACCTCACTTATCCGATATCCTCGAAAATCCTACAAAAATTAGATTAAAAATGGTTTTCAATAAACATTACTTTCTGAAATGCGACAACCTCTGTATTTCGACATAATTTTTTGGACCTTACTACATCGAAATAGAGAAATTAAACTGTATTTAGAAATTCATTTCAACGGTTCATTTTAGATGAAAAATTAGATTGATATTTATCTGCAAACATTATCAAAAAATACATCTTTGCTTCGCATAAGGTTCATGGATTTTATTTAAACAAGTTTGAAGTTATTAAAATTTAAATTTTATATCTTTACTTTTGATAGTCTGTTTGCATTCAAAATTTTTATACTTTTGTACCACAATAGCTCAAATAATCCACCCTTGTTAATCGCATACTGAGGGATAAGCGCGGAAAAACTTACATTGTTATATATAAAATTATGTAAATTCGAACTTTTCTGTTCTTCACTGCATTGAGGAACCCGAATCTCTCTTAAAAGATTGAATGAGAAAAAGAAAAGTTTTCGCGAATTTACTTTTATTTTTTGTTTACAACACAATTTAGAAAATTGAATTGAATTGAATTAAATTGAATAATAGACAATGAATATATGAAAGAAAGAAAAGATTTAAAACGGCTTAATGAAAAAAATGCTAATAGACAATGTATCACCAAAAAAGCTTTGGATGGTGACGTATCCCCTCATCATTATTTTCACGATTTCGTTTATTGTTTGCACTTGCATTCGTGTTTTATTATGTAAATATAAAGCGAAATATGCAAAATTATCAAAAAATAGCAAAGAAGAATAGAGCAGAGGCTGAGAAAAAGGAGAAAAAGAGAGAAAAAGGATGAGAAAAAGGGCAAGAGAGAACGCGAAGGAGAATAAAAGTGATGAAAAGAACGAGAAAGATGCGAAAAAAAAGAAAACGGAGCAAAAAAGTAAAATAGATTAGAAAAAATATGCGAAATGTACACTTTCGGAAAAAACAACACTGCTTTCCCAATTCTACATCAATTTTTATTGCTTAACTCATTAGTGTTTAACTCAGTCGTTAAAAGTTGAATCGTTTTTTTCTATGATCATTATCTTTAAGCACCGATACAACATTAATTCTTAAATTAAAATTAAATTAAAAAATTAAAGGAGAAGCGTAATTATTTCGGAAAATGTATTGTATTGTTTAACATTTATCGGGTTATTAGAATTATAGAAAATACTGCTAAAGAAATAAAATTCATTCCATAATCCGATAAGTCATAATTTAGTTTAGTATTTTAGCTAGCAACTACTTATTTTTCTCTTTTAATATTTAAGTTAATTATAGAAAACAAGCTTAATTTTAAAATCAATCATCTTGTTTATTTTTTATAAATGAGAAATAATAAAAAATATTTTTAAATTTTTTAATTTTATCGATATTTTATGAATGTTTTTATTGTAGAAGTTGTCAGCTAACTCATAGCAAGAGTGAATTAACAAGTAAAATTTGTAAAATTTGTAGAGAAGAAAATTCCAAAAGCACAGGCAATATCTGAAAATATTTTCAGAGATAAACTAACAAAAAAAGCGAAAACAAAGTTTGAAATTTTTGAGACACAAAAATGAAAATATTATGCGTCTAAATGTGATAAATTATAAGAAACAATAAAAATTCTTTTATAGCCATTAAGCAATAAAACTTAAATGAAATGTTGAGAATAGTGTTTAAAACAGGATTCTAAACGGTATACAAACCGATATCGGTAAAACTTTACAGCGACATGTTTTTATCGATCTTTAAAAAAATGATGACGTTATAAAAGCTACAGCTTAAAACATGATAAAAGAGCGGTACATGCAATCATTGTCGATAAAAATTTCACTTCGGTACGGTTTTATAGATACCTCAAGAATTGGTACATGAATCAAAAAGTTTGTTTAAGTCGAATTTTCAAAAAGAAAAATTTATTGAACATTGAAACTGCTTAGGCTCTAAGCAAGTGGAAAAGTCCAAAAAGAAATGAGAGAAAAACTAATGTATATTTAAACGATCACTTTTCGCAAGTATTTATTGCCGCGAAGAGATTTTCGAACCGGAAGAAAGTTGTCTAAAGTGCTCGTGGCTGCGCTATTAGAAGGTACCTGAGAACTAACTACATTTGCGGCTCCTTCGGTTTCAAATTTGAATGTGGAAACCAGATGATCGAGCTCAGGATCAGAGTCGAGCTGATCATCATCGTCGCCTTCTTCTGTCTTCAAAAGACAATGTGGAATTTTGCACGATAAAAACTTTTCGATCGGACCAACAGTAGAGCGCGATTTTTTGACTGAAGGAATAGTGGTTGCGCTTGACAACTTTGTGTTTGTCTGCAAATTTATCAATGATTAAAACATGTAATAATATTCTGTGATTGAATAAGTGAGAATTTCATCGAACTTACAATACTTTTGTTTCGACTGGCATCTTTCAAAATCGTTTCCAACTTTCTTTTCCCATAGTTTTTACCCTCTTTAAGGCGTTTGTTGTTTCCAGCGCTTTGTAATAATCGAGTTACATCACTTGTTGCGGCTGAAGTGGCCACAGTGTTGATCCAAGGAGTGCTGAAATATTTTGAAGTTTCGCCATCGCTAAATGCAGGATAGAAATCTCGAGCGACATCGACTCCAACCCACTTTTCACTGATCAAACGAACAAATATTTTATCTCCTCTATCACATCGACGACAAATGAACTCCATTTTCCATTCTCCACTGTTTCCTGCTAAATGTCGGTCGAAAAGTTTATGCTTCACAAGAATTTCATCGTTCAAATTTCCAATCAGCAAATAAGATGAATGATTAACATCTATGGCACTGGTTGAATTTTGTAAAATCACTTTTACACTCGTCTTTAACATTCCATCATCTGTCGTTTCCGAACCAATCTGCTCCATTTCAACTTTGTATTTTGGTAATTTTTTCACCGATTCCAATAGCTTTTCGCCGAATGGTTGTTTTCTGTTCACATACATATTCAGTTGTTGAGGAGAGCACTTTTCAATGAGTTCAAAAGATGTAAGTCCAGCATTCACAAGTGATCTCGATAATTGAACGCCGATTTGTGGTAACTGCTTTGAGACAAAGATCGAATCGTCCCAAAGTTGAGCATGAAAGCACTTCGCAAGAGTTATGGCGTTAAGCAGAAGTGTGAATGTTTTTGGCTTCAAAACCAAATACTCAGCCAAGCATTTACTGATTCGCTGACCGCGTTTAATTATTTTTGTCATATCTTGATACAAAGAGCTGTCGGAAACATTCAAACAGCCGAAAGCTGCCTGAATGAGACAGTTCACTTTCATTTCGCGTGTTTTGAACTTTTCTTCGAACGGAAAGCGAATTTTTTCGTTTTCGGGACACAATTTGTCTTTGAAGTTGAGAGAATTGAGCACTTGTTTATCGCTAACTCGCAATTGAATTTCTTGAACAATTTCTTCGCACGAAGAAATCACTGTAATCAATTGTTGAATAGTTTCGTTACCTTTTAATTCGATAAACTTTCGCATCGAATCCAGGGAGATGCAAAAGTGTGCCATCAAACAGCCGACGACAGTTGGTTTCATGTCACAACAGTCTTCGTCCATCGTTATCATTCCATACTTTTTCAGAGCATTCAATTCTTTGATACACCATTGCTGAACTTTTTTCTCAACAGCTTCTTTATTATACGAGTTATCGATTCCATAGTGGGACTTGTTTTTCTGTAAGCGAATATACAGAAAAGTCGATCGAATCCATTCCATTGCCACTGATACATCTGTGATGGTTCTTAAAACTATTTCTGCGTTCAAATGTTCTACTAGGTGTTTGTGAAGGTGACTTTCCAGCATTTTTGTACCAGAAACTAGCTTTTCGTATTTTTGCTTCAACTTCGTTTTTGTCATGATTACGGCAACAGCTGAAGTGTCAAATTGCGGACGACCTGCTCTACCAATCATTTGCAGTATATGACTCTCCGAGTAATCAACGCATTGGCCACCTAAATATTGAAAAGTTGACTTCACAATGACCAAGTGCGCAGGAAGATTGACACCCATTGCCAGTGTAGTCGTCGAAATTAACACAACAATAGTTTCGTCTCGAAACGCTTCTTCGATTCTTCGCCGATCATCTAAATTTAATCCTCCGTGATGAAAGGCAATTCCTTTGTGGATGATATTTTTCAATTTAGAATCACAAATGAAGGCCGCCAATTTAGAGAGCTTTCTTCGATGATCAGGATTCTTCACAAACGAAGTTTTCTGTGCGAGAATTTCTGCTGCATCTAATGCGGATTTTCTCGTCGCAGCGAAAATCAGAGTAGATTTATCGTCGGAATATTGCTTGATAATATCAAACAATTGGTAATTCAAATTATAATCGAATCTGAAATCGCTCCACGATTCCGGACAGGGATAATCTTTGACAACGTTTGTGAGCGGCACCGGACGATGGCTCTCGGATAAATGATAAGCAACACTCTGCGACTTTTCCAGCCACTCAGCAATATCTTCCGCATTCGGAATGGTAGCCGATACAGCAACAAATCTCATCTTCAACTCATTATAGTGGACCTTCATCGTTTTCATTCTACTGACGACGGCCTCTATCGTCGCTCCTCGCACATCGTCGTTGATGCAATGCACCTCATCGATGAGCACGAGACGAATTTCTTGGGCCACCTTGTGGTAATCGTTTCTCTTACGCGTGGTGGAATCCCACTTTTCAGGTGTGGTGAAAATTATCGACGCATACTCCATTTTATTGTAATCTTCGGTTTCGGTGTCACCTGTTAGTTCGAGGCACTTTAAACCAAACTGGGTGAACTTTTGTGACCAGTCAGCAAATTTTTCTGAACAAATCACTTTCAAAGGAGCCATGAAAAGTATTTTTAACTTTTCGCTTGACTTTCGATTCATGAGCAATCTTATGATTGCTAATTCAAAGATCACTGTTTTTCCAGATCCAGTTGGGGAGGAAACCACGAGCGACTTGTCTGTGAACAAAGCATCATCGAGCACGGCAGATTGAACATCGTTAAAGTGTTCAAAACTAGTGAAGATGCTTCGATAGTCTTCAGGGATCGAATTGATTGAACGTAATTGTGCCCCAATAGGTTTCGCAATTGAAATTAAGCGACTCGAAGCGCTCGACTTGCGTTGTGTCTGCGTGGACAATGTCTTTTGAGGTTTGGGCAATTGGAACTGCGACTGACTATTTACAAACTGTGAGGATTGAGACAGTTGCATGAGTGGTGCTCTTTTTTCAGCTCTCTGTGAACTGAAAGTAGTTTCTGCGTTCGGGAAAAAATCACACGAACCAAATTCCAGTTCAAAATACGGCTTTTCTTTCACAACCATTTCTTGTGATTGGTTTCGAGTGCCGTCGCCAAAATTGAAGTCGAAAGATACGTTTTCATCTTTTTCGTCATCAGATAATTGAATTAAACAATTGTCAAAATGATCGCTTTTAAGTTCGAAACGAAAGGGAGCGTCGTTTTCCATTTTCTGTCTCGCAAATTCCACATTCACTTCACTTTTCGACACAAGTTTTTCGTTCGAAACTTTTTGCTGTTCATTTTCGACTAAAATCACTTTGTTGCTCAAATCACTGTTCGATTCTGCTTTTGCTTCACGTTCGTACTGTTCGTCTCCGGAAACGAACGCATTTTTGTTCGCATCGCAGTCGACAGTCGCACTTTTCGATTCGAGCTTCAATTCTTCTTTGCGAATAGAACGTAAACACTGCGCAATGATTGCCGAAGTGTTGTGAGGCTGAAAGAAGTCGACAAAGTCTTGGTCGTAGTCGCAATCCATCTCTTCTTTCGCTTTTTCGCTTTTCGCAAAATTCGAAAATGACGCGTTCTCAAAGCGACGCTTGCGTTCGACGCCTTCGACTTTAGAACTTTTCGAAAGGGACCGTTCAAAAATTGCTAAAAACTTCACAATCTCAGGATTCGAAGCAACTTAACACTTGAAAGGATCAGCATAATTACGAACAGAAACAAGATTGTTGTGCTCGAATATTAAATATTTTTTCTTAAGAAATGTTTGTCTACTTAAAGCGGAATAAATCACAAAAAATCAAATTATTTTGATTTTTTCCGACTCTACATTAAGCCCGATAGAGATTGCGATGCTTTCGAGATTTCAAGTCTTACGCTGTTTCGAATGTTGTTGCAAACGCAATAATTAGCTACATCGGGCTTAATATTCGAACAACAACAATCATGTTCTGTTCGTAATTATGCCGATCTGTTCAAGTGTTAAACTGCTTCGAACATTGTCACAATCTACAAATAAATCGACGCATTTATTGCCTTTGTATTTGCATTCGTTTTTGCTAAAAATGAAGCGGTTTTTGTGCCTTTTATTGTACAATTTGCTTAAAATATTCCCTATTTGATAGGTTTTGGTAAGTATTTATTGATTTATTGTGAAGAGTTTTTCGCAATTTTTGAACCAAATTTATTGTGAAGAATTTTTGATTTTTGAATCAAATTCTTCGCTATCAATCAATTTATATCAGCAACAACATCAATTAATATTTACAAAAGATAATTACAATATGTAATTTAAAATTTATTTTGAACTCTATGGTTCTATAATATTTGGTATCTCTTGATGTTTGTAGTCATCAACCATTACATCGCTCTTATTAGCTGACTTGCTGTGTTTCTCTAAAACTTCAAAATCAACTTGACCTGAAAAATAGATTAATAGACGCTAGCTAAATTATTATTTGTTTTACTTTCTTACCGCTTGTATAAAAGTGAGTCAATTTTGTCAACAAAGCGATCGGTTTTCTCTTCTTCACCTTTCTCGTAGTTTTTGCATAATTATCAGAAATCTCTGTTTCAGTGTTTGAATCATTTGCATCACTCATTTCAGGTGCTGTTGCATCTTCGTTACTTGCTTCATCGCCTTCCCTCATTCTTGACTCGGTGGTTAAAGTGGTAACAAGATTCTTGAAATCGGTAGTTAACGTAGTAACTTTAATTCCTCTGGCTTGAGGACTTTTTGCTTGCTTTGAACTCATTGTATTAATTGGTGTAAATGAGCCAGTTGATGTTTTTGTTGGCATTGTTGAAATGCTCACATTCTCGTTTCCCAGAATACTTGCAATTCGTCTAGCCTGTGGACCTTCTTGTTTTTCCATTTTCTTTAATCCCGTTGTTGCTAAAGTTGTGATTGAAGTTGTTGTTTGCTGAAATTTACCAAATAAGTTTCTAGTTGTTAATGGATTGATTGTAGTTGTTTGTTTTATATTTTTATCCAATTTTACACCAACAGATCTTGCTTGCGGTGCCTGAATGCTTTTTTGCCTTGATGCTGTTGCTTTTGGTGTGGTGTATATCAGATCTTTACTTTTTAATTCCGAATTCTCAGTTGTTTGAACCTTCTTTCCCTTTTTCTGATCGAAAGTCAACGCTCTTTCGACAGACGATATTTCAGTTGTGGTTTTGTTCCCCTCTGAATACTCAATAAATTTATGTTTCATTGTTGTTGAAGATTCGATTGCTCTCCCATTAGCTTTTTGAACTTTTGGCAAGTTTTCAGGTGCTTTCGAAGATGTTGATGAAAAAGATTCAGACTTTTTTAAAGCTCTTGCTTGAGGGCTATTCACCTTATTTGACTTCATTGTAGTAATTAGCGGCAAAACAGTTGATGTTTGCGATATCAGATTTAGTAATTTAGGCTGAAAGTTTTTCCCATCACTTACAATTAATCTACGATAACTTGCTTCCGTTGATTGTGCTTGTGTTTTTTCATTCGTTTTTGAACTTAAAGAAAGATCAAAATGTGAAAATCTCTCATTTTTAGAATCCAAAAATTTTGTTTTTGTTGGTTTTGGTGAAGTACTTGTTTGGTTAATATTGAGTTCATTCCAAAGTGATCTGCCTTGTAGACCTTTTACTTTCTCTGTTTTCTTTGGTGATTCCATTGCTGTTGTTGTTGCTATAGTGGTGAATGAAGTTATTATTTGAAATTGACCAAATAAATCTCC